>JAHDVE020008254.1:0-88797 GCA_022606495.2 Halesus radiatus
AAAAATCTGAATTCATCTATCGATAATTTTTAAATAATAATAAATAATAAATAATAAAATAATAATCATTCTGAATTTACCAACCACATTTTGGAAACAAATCATTCCTTGGATATAAATAAAGGTTTAATATTTTTACATACGAATACAACCGGTTTACAATTAGATAAATTTGAAATTTTAGAAATCAGACAAAGTGTTAATAGCCAATTAAATATTATTAATAATCAAATACAAAAAAAAAACGATCTCTTAAATTTAAATTCAGATTAATAACTTTTATATATTTTTTGAATATTAATCATATACATAATTACCATTATTATTTTATTTTCATGCATTGTTATTTTCTTGCTTTTATTCATATTAATAATAAAAAAAACTTTTATTTATTTTTTAAGTTTCTACTATAAATTTGTTATTCAATGTTTTATAATTTTTTTTATTAACATTTATGATTAATTGCTTACCTACTATCACTTTTTTATGTTTATAATTTATCTATTCTTTCATTATTATTTTTTTTAATAATATTCTGTATGTCCTGATGAGGAAAGCTTAGCTTTCGAAACATGTTGATGTTTATATATTTAAAAAAGTGATGTTTACAAAGTATATATTATATTTTAATAATATTTTTTTCATTTTGGGATGTGGGAAGGTTAGTCCAATCCTACAGTCCCATAAAGAGTGTAAATTTATGATATGTACAAGTAATATCGCAAATAATAAATAAAAATAATAAAAAAGAGGTATCATAAATATGAATAAGAAACGTAATCGATTTTGTGCTTCTGTTTCGTTATAGATCCATCGGATTAAAGATTATTGTCTCGTTCCTCATTCCTGCCACCCTGGTTCTTATTAGTCCTGCAAACCCGTGAACTCACCCTCGTGCGAACAGAGAAGAGGTTTTGCAGTATCTCGCAAGTTCGAACATCATAACGGTAGGCGTTATTATTTTATGTTCCAGTTGTTTATTGTTTAATGTTTTACTGTTTAACATCCAATAGGCCAATGTCCAGTCCAGCTGCACAACAACAGTCCAGCAAGATAGAGATGGAGATGGAATCGATAGAGTAGGCATGGAGATCGAGCTGAATGTGGAGATCGCTATCGGAGCTGGTCGTGACTAGACTCGGCTACCGGCCTCGACCCCTGAACTATCTGACATACTTCATTTTTTGCTCAGAATATTTTTGAGTTATTGTAGTTCTAAATTCAGTGAATATCAATCATTGAGAAATAAAATTTAAAAAAAAATCATTAATTTAATCGGTCGAGTACATTATTTATGAAAATATCATAATCGGCATAATCGCACTGTAAACGTCCGTTTTGTTTTGTTTTTTAAATTTTTTATTTAAAGTAAATCAAATTGAATAGTGTTATTATTAAGATCTTCAAGTATTTTTTAAATTTATTTTTATAATAGCTTTGTCGGCATTTAAAGCCCCCGTGACTAAAAACTGTGGCAAAAAGCCGTGGCTAAATAATATAATGACAATGGTAAAAAAATTATATTATGCGAAAAGCACGAGTTACGTAAGAAATGTTTTGTTTTTATTTTTACATATTCGTCGATGCAAAAAAATTCTAGAAATAAGACAACGTAAATTTAACATCTTCAGTTACTAATTTATTATAATAACAACTTAAAAAACAATAATAACAGAAAAAAATCTGTTGTTTCTTCTAAATATTGTTTCGTACAAATTTTTAATTAACTAATCTCATATTCGCTAGTTATAAATTCCCAAAGTTCGGACGTTTCTCGCTGTAGCGTTGTAGCATGTTTTTTAAGAAGTGTTTCTTTAGAAAGAAAGTCCTTTATGTTCCGGATTCATAACGCATGTATGTGGTTCATTTTGGACTCGCTCTTGGGCAGTATTGCTGAAGGGCGGATTTTTAGCACGGAATTTGAATTGCGAGCTTTTAAAGCATTGTCAAATTGTGAAACAAGTTCGTTTTATTTTCTTATATTTTTCATGGAAGTTCACTGCAAAAGCGCTATTTAGAGAAAACCGCTATTAGTTGTGCTGTATTCCGACCACCATCGGGCGACTAAAAAATCACCCCATGAAAAAATGATTATGACTTCATAAAATATTTGGAGTTTGTATTAATGGCGAGACTTTTTTTTCTTCATAAAAGCGAGTCTATTGGCAATAGATATGCATTACATTCAAATGATATTGTAATTGAGTGAAAAATACAGATTTTTTTTCGAAAATTCTTTTAAAAGAGAATCTTGACCAGAACCACCATCATAATCTTTCCTGCTTAGAGGAGAGCTCGATTGATTTGAAAATGTGACACTAGACTCTAAACATCGTTAGATTCCATCTGACAGTACTTCAGTGGCCTGGTATATTATGGTGTCAGTCTCCCTTTGTACAGAAACTATACCCCTTTGGAATTGCGCATTCGAAATAGGAGGGTACACATAAAATTCCGGTTTAATATGTAATATTTATATCAATACTGCAAGATTTTTAACACGCACCACTCTAAAAATTCCCTATTCTGTATTCACCGCTTCTCAGTATGTTCATATTATCAAAACAGTATAACACCTTTAAATAAATCAATTAAGAACAAAATATCAGTTAAATACGGGGAAACACATTATAAATTTAAAAATATCAACGAATAGATAAATTTAATTATTGTCTAACTAAATCGTTTTTACTGATAATAAATCATTATTTTTAAAAACCCGTCCAAATTAGAATGGGTGGGAGGGAATAAATTCATGTCAATCAGTCGTCACAATGTGGATTAACCGCAGTATGAAAATGGCCTTGAACGCCGAAACAGCTGTCACAATAATAAAAACTAAAAATGCTTGCGGAACTTAATAATAACATTGTTAAATTTGATTTACATTAAATTTGAAAATAAATAAATGGAGTTCGAATTAAATACAAAAACAATGAATTTTTAACACATCTTCGTTATATTTACCCACAGTTTGACAACAACTTAACTGAACATTTTTTAAGATTATAATGTTGCGGATCTTATTATTAACGATATTATAAGTATACTGTCTAAGAATGAGTTAAGCGTTAAACTATGCATGAATTGAGAAAATGTCAGAATTTGGCCATACTCAAGATGTAATTTTGAAAATGGTTAAACAATACGTGATTCCAAAATAGAATGGCATCTCCACGGAGTGACCCGAAGGCACGGTTTGAGCAGATGTTGTATTGGTATTAGGACATAGAAAAGAACGATGAGATTCTTTCGTTTTTTTTTTTAATTTTAATTTTATTGCATTCGTATTTTTTGGTACATAGTCCTCTTACAGCCATATCAATCAAAATTTTGCAGGTGTGCTCGTTTTAATAAGCCGTAGTTAAATATTTTGCTTTTAATTGCGTGTTATTGTTCAAGTCGTTTAGTGGATCAGAGCAGTTGCCCCCATTATGATCGTCGCGCTAGTAACTTTACTTCGTTCAAAAAAATTAATAAAGCATATAATTGATTAACAATTTGATAATGAGCATAGTTTAAAAAGGTTAAAAATTAACCGCGCTACCCATACGGACGTACGTGATACGGCCGCTATATTATAGCCCGAACGCACCAAGCCGTATCCCACAGGCTTTTGATTCTTCCTAGGTGCAGAACTAACTTACCAATAGTGATGCCCTTGGGAAGAATCACTAGGTTAATTAACTGCCTCGCAGGAAATGTGGATATTTTCCACATGTCCTACAACGTATTTAAACGTGAAATATCATCATAGTAAACCTACATTTGAAATTTTTCTTTTTTGTCTCACTTGTTAACTATTCACTTTTTGTAATTTTTACTTACCTATATTGCAATGTATTGGCTTATACTGTTTTTGCAAATAAATAAATAAATAAATAAAAATAAATAAAACATTCGTATATGTCAAGTTTGTTCCTGCGTCATCTCGTTTAATATTTCGAAGTCAGCTGGAGCTACCGGATGTGTTCCTGAATTTTCATCTCTGCCATACAAGTTACGTACTGTTATTGCGAAAACTAATGAAAAAAAATGTTTTTTTGCCTACTTTTTGAATAATAACCCAAAGGACGGGTGGTTAAGGGGGAGAGGGACGTCGGAGAGGGATTATTTATTAATTCGAAGTAATGATAATATTATTACGCAATGCGACAAACATAATCTTTTTAAAGAGAAAGACAGGTATTTAAAAAAAAAAAAATTGAAATATTACCTTTTCTTAACGTCATTCGTAAGTTTTACAAAATAATTTAAAAAAAAAAGCACAAATATAATTGCAATCCTTTCGCAGTGCGTTCTGCATAATAAACTTAAATTTTAAAGTTAGTTGCTTTGATAATTTAGAAATCAGAAAAGCTTTAATAGTGAATTAAATATAATTAGTAATCAAATATTTTTTTAAACCACCTATCTCTTGAATTTATTTTCGTATTAATATTAGTAATAAAAATAATTTCTTTTTTAATTTCTAATATAAATTTGTTATTCAATGTTTCATAATAATTTTTTATTAACGTTTTTGATTAAGTACTTACCAATATCAATTTTGTTAATGTCTCTAATTTGTCTATACTTGACATTATTATTTTTTAGTATTCTATATATTCATGGTGAGGAAAGCATCGCCTTCAAAACGTGTTGATATGTAAATATTAATATAGTTGTGAATACATAATATGTTTTAATATAATTATTTAATGTTAGTGTTTATGAAAAAATAAAACTACACCGTATTCTTTTTTTTTGAAAATTTCTTCTGGCCATTTTAAAGAGAAATCTTCAAAGTATTCTTTGAGGATATTCAACATTTTAATATAGTTTGTAAAAAGTACGTAGGACGGTCATAAAAAATCGTATTTCTGAATTGATTTTGATCAATGTAAAGCCTACGTTAATTTCAATTGCTCTCTGGAACGAGTGCAAATCACAACATCTTTAATTAAACATATTCGACTTTTCCGCGATTCACCATTTTACCCAGATAAAGTTGACTCTAGTCCGGATGTATGTGGTGAAATTTTACAAAAAAAAATGTCTTTCCTATCGGATACGGCGCGCTCGTCGGCAAACAAGAGCGGATCCAAGCATTGGAGATACTCTTTCAGCGTTTTTGCGTTTGACTCGCCGGAGCGTGTCTACGGTAGAAGCATGCCAAAGCGCTTTTTCCACCTTTTGACAATAAAAAGTAACACACTTTTTAGATTTCCGTTTTTGCTACCGACTACCAATTAACTCTTCGTTAAACGCAAATATTCTTGAACGGTTTTTGCTAATCTCACCATTATGAAAGCCATTTCTTGCTTTTGTGGCAAATATCACCGCATTGTAATCAAGATGATCATAAATTGCTCCGCGTTATTGATTTTAATGAGATTTGTGTAAAAAGTGTTTTCTAACACAAAAATAAACTTCTCTTGTGAAATATCAGAGCTGACAAAAAGGCGGGAAAGATCTAAAGGGCTCCAAAAACAGATGGAAAAACGTGAAATAAAAAGAAAGGTGACATTTGAAATCTGAAGCATCTGATGTCAACATTTTACACCGTATTTAAAATATAGTCGTGCATAGTCCCAGTACTGCTTTTATTAAAGAAAAATACGATCTCGTGTTGGGACCTGCATTTAAAAAATTGGGGAAACAAAAAAAAGGTGGTAATGGCAAAATCCCCGGTGTCAAAATGCCCTATCCCGAGCACGGCCGTTGTTTTTTATAAACTCAATCTAAATCAAATTAATGAAATTTTTATTTTTGTACACATAGTAAACAAATAAACTTAATTGAGCCTACACGAGAAAATACAAAAAGGAATAAATACTATTAGACGTGCTGACCTGAAGATCAATTGCAATAAGACAATCACAAGTAAAATCTTTTAATATTCATATTTGTAAAACCTCCTATGGATAAAGAAGTTGTAAATACAATGCTATAAGCTATTAAATTCACTACCTGTACCTAGTGACATCAGAAATACGCAAAATAAAAATTCCTTTAAGAGTTAGATCATTGCTCACCTCCGATAAACCTGTCAGCTTCTAAATTATTTTATACTTTAAAATTAGAATACTTTTGAAAACAAAAAAATTAAATTGTAATCAATTAATTTATTTTCAACGAAATATCCCAGCTGAATAACCACCCCTGTTAATTGCCACCTCAACACAGGCGTTTCACACCTAGTGAGATGATCATCCGACAACAAATCTCCATATATGATATATATGTAATAAATAATCAAAAATAAATAAACTAAAAAAAATCAAAATGAAAGGTGAGCAGAACGCAAGAAATATTACCTTACTGCTCTTAGTTGATCATGTTCATCCTTTTTATTATTATTCTCATCAATTTTGTATGATTGAAATATTTTTTAAATTTATTTAAATAACTTATTTAGGCATATATACGTCATTGTAATATTGAATAATTGAAGTGGTTAATATTAACAAATTTCAAATGAAACATGAAAAAAAAGACACAGAAAATAAAATGGTATCACTCACATATGAGCATCGAACTCAGGACCTTTGTATTACTTTGTAACCACCGAACTGATGAGATCTGTTTATTTTTCGTCAATTTTTTCGATATAGCTTCAAACAAGACATCCCAATATTTTCCTCATTTAATTCCCACATGACTGCTATATTTTTATGGCTAGTGATACCCCTTTTCTGTGTATTTTACGGTTTCGTGTTTCATTTGAGATTTGTTTATATTATTTTGTTTATTGATAATTGTATTATGTCTTTTTCACAATAAGTAGCAAGCACCTCTGAAAAATATCGGGTGGTTATCCAACAGTATTCCAAATAGAACTACAAACAGATCTTTCCATATTTCAAGTACTTCAGAATTAACATTTTAATTAATATCGATTTTGGCACACTTATGCCAGATGAAAAAAGCATTAAAGAGTAATAAAAATATCGAGTCACGCCTCCGAATCGTTTTAGATGCCGTATTGAAAAAACAACGTTTTCGTGAAACAACTTAGGCACAACTTAAACAAAATAAGTTTTGTTAACTCTTGCTTTTCATACGGGTGATTCCACGACAGAGCGATTCAATCAAATCAAAATTTATTAAAAAAAAAATATTATAACAGAAATTATTTTTATAGAAATAAACGACAATCTTCGGTGGGACACTCAAATTTTATTAAAAATATCAGATATATTTTTTGTCAAAATTATGTAAAAAAAGTTTACTATGTGCTATGCCACTCCCGCCTCGAATATTGTACACTAGGAAGGGCATTGGGAACTTCTAACCATATGAAACTAATACATAATATGATATCCATAAATTGTAGAAACGCGCACGTAAATTGCTAGCCGGTTAGTGCTTAACTAAAGTCACTTATGGAATAAGTAAAAAAAAATCACCCAACGGTGAGCAAATGAGTCCACAGCCCGCAACACTGTAAATAATAAATGTGTCAAAAAATGTTAACATCTATTAAAAACTTCTTACGCTTTTTAAGATCATTTTATAAATATTCTCCAGTCCTAAAATTTATTAAATTTTTAAAAATAATACCAACTCTTGTGCCACCAATCTTTTAATAAATGTAAAATCAATAGAAAGGGGGGATAAAATAGCCACTATAAAATATCATCTCTATACTTAAATTTTCTAATAAAACAGTGTTAATCTGAACCGACCTGCCAGGTAAGTATATTTTCCTGTACCGTTTGTAGATAATTATATAAAAAATAGTAAGTAATATTTGTACAGCTCTCTTGACGTGATTTTTCATAAAAATGGCGCTATGTAAATCATAGAATTATTATTATTATTATTATGAAAAAATGTCTTAAACCCAAAGGGGTATTATAAAGACCACTTCAGTCCCCATAAGAACGCAAACAAAAGAAATTTTCAAATCCTTTGCAGTACCTAACATCTAAAATCCGACGTTATCCATCATCTTGAAAAGATCTTAGTAGCTTATAAACAAACATTTTTTTAAATAAGACCTAGTCCGCCTCAGCACAGGAACTCCTAGTGAGGAGGACCAAGAAAAACATTAAAAATTGCTACTAAATTTTAATAACTAAACGAAATAAATATGTATTGAAATTAAATAGAATATTTAAAAAAAATGATTTAGTTTTTCCTTAGGGCATAACGTAATTTATTTTTACCGGAGTATAGCTATCATATTTACCGGTATAGTAGAAAATTTAAAAATACTCATTGTGCGTAGTTTTAGTGATATATTAGCAAAGATTGGTTTTGTGGAGGCAAATGCGACATATTTATGAAATGTTTCCTCAAATACCCTTCATAAAAATAGAAATTAACTTTAATACAATGACGAGACATTTTTTATTTAAAAAAAATACAATAACTATTTACTTACGTACGAGTATATAATATACCAGCTGATGTGTACCCAGCCTTGGTTGGGATTATTTATTTTTTTTGGAATAAAGTTATGAAATTGTGAATTTTTTACAGTAAAAGTAATGTCTTGTGATGAATATTACTATCTTTAAACAAAGAAACAATAAGTGAATAATTTTATTTCATTCCAAACATCTATTATTTCAAAACATATCGAAATAATAAAGGTCTTAAGTAGGTATTTTGTGTTTTCCATTTTGAAAATATTCTAGCCAAACAAACCTTCTTCTTTTGAATGTGTAATCTGTGACTAACCAAAGTGGTATATCTATGGGCTAACGTCAATACAACATAGCGGGTTCAATGTTTTTCATATTCATTTTAAAACGTTATAGCAACAGCTTCACATATTTGATTTCATTCAAACAAATCTCTAAACCTTCCCGTCACTTTTAAGAACAAATTATGTTAAAATTTTCTAGAAAATCGAGGACAGACAGACAAACATCCAATTTTGTATATGGAAATTTTACAGATTTATAGAAATAATTCATTGAAACTTATAAATCTCATTGTAATATTTAATCTTTTGAGATTGTATTAATAAATCACAAATAAAAACGAAACAAAAAAAGATAGTAAATAAAAAGGTAACGATTCCATCTGGGAATTGAACTCAGAACCTCTGTATCACCGGGACTATCACTCTAACCATTGAGCTAATGAGATTTTTTTACCTCAATTTTAGAAATACATTTAGAAATACAAATGTCATCTTCAATTATTTCTCATATTAGTGGCTGCTTTCTCTGTGAATGATTGCAAGGTTCTACCAGATTTTATTTGCAAATCTAGACAGTGCCTCGGATATAACAATCCAATTTTTATTTGATTTTTATATAAGCCTTTCTTTAACTTGCTGTCAGATTCTTTCAAATAATTAAAAAAAAAACTATTCTGTTGTAAAACATCAAACGAAATCTTTTCACCCTGGAGAATAGAAAAATCGCAAAAAGTCCCTGCATGCCGATATCTTTCTTTAAATTTTCTAGAGGTTCCGCTTGTCATGGAATGTGTCAGCTATTTTGTACATGACATTTTGACGAAAGGAGAACGTACCGGCCAGTATCGCGGAAGTTTACGGTTTTACCATTGTTTTGTTTTTTGCGGTTCTCTGACATACCGATGTTTGCCGGGTGACCGATAAATCGTGACAACCAGATCGTAGTCAGGATAATGCACACCGCGGAACAGTCACCAGAAGAAATACACTATTAGGCTGTCATCTGTCAGCCGTCAGTTGTCTGACATTGACACTTCTCTCCTCAACTTTGCCACGGCTAAATCGCAGCTTCACTGAAAAACTGGTTAATTATTTTAATTTAATCGATTGTTGTCGACACCTTGCATATGAAAGACTTTTTAATTAACTTAAGTTTAATATGGCAAACAATTTTTTTGACGAAGAAATAAAAAATAACTTTATTTTATCGCTAGATGTACATACATTTGAGATATACAGAATGTAAAATTCCAAAAAACAATGTCAAATATTTTGACCTGAAATATAAATATGTCGATAACAGAAACAGTACCTGAATTATTGAGAAACGACTGCCATAAAGCCTCGAAAAGCTATTAAGTTCAGCCAATGTTAATGATGGCCTCGAAATATTTTTCTATTGTTAAATGAATTAAAAAAATACTTTATAATCACCACTTTCGTACGGTTAATAAGGAATACTACAAGGAAGTTTTGCAACGTTTGCGTGAAGCAATACGGCTCAAACGATCGGAATTGTGGAAAAACAAATCATGGATTTTGCATCACGATAATGCACCAGCTCACACATCAATGCTTGTTCGTGATTACTTGGCCAAAAACAACACCGTAATTATACCTCAACCACCGTATTCACCTAATTTGGCTTCCTGCGACTTTTTCCTATTCCCGAAACTCAAGAGACCAATGAAAGGAAAGCGTTTTACATATCAACATGTTTCGAAAGCGAAGCTTTTCTCATCAGGAATATACAGAATACTACAAAAATAATAATGTCAAGTATAGACAAATGATAAAAATAGAACACAATAGTGTAAGAATAGACAAATTATAAACACAATTACATTATTACTTTTTAGTGTTCTGTATATTCCTGATGAGGAAGGCTTCGCTTTCGAAACATTTTGATACGTATATATTAATAAAGTAGTGATTACGAAGTAATTTCTAATTCGTTTATTAATAATGACGTCACAAAGTGAATACCAATCTTTTGAAGTTTCAATTATTGTCTGGATTACGCGCATCGTCAATCCATTATAAAATATATTATTATTATTTAACTAAGATGTTTTTAAAAGTCAACGACGTGCAGTAATTCACTGTATACCTGGTATTGGTATATTACATGTTGTATCTAATAATATTCATCACGGTATGAATACAGCTCGCTTTAATGAACGTGTGCTAATGAGCCCAATTAAACAGTAAAAAATATTCATAATGTTTTGTGATTCCTTATTATAAATGGCAATAAAACAATAAGTTTCTACTTCGGCAAACCAGTTAGAAATACATAATATAATTCATCACATTATACACCTAGCTCTATGATTCATTTGAAGATGTTTTAGAGTACTTACGAAAAAAAAATAAACCTTCCTCAAAGAAATAACGATTATTTTAGAAAATTATACCATGGCCTTATTAGTATTACCATCTAACGCTTTGATTTACTTGACTGAATTTATGTTACATTATTTGTGCTCTTTGATCTAACTAGATTAAAAACCCCAAACAAGGAAAGGAAAAAGAACTAACATTGAATAAAATATAAATAAATAACTACTTGCTGCGCCATCTTCGGGCTGCATCCATGAGTTTCGTCGTCGGCTCATAAAGATGAGTGATACCTAACTCAATCTTATCAATATTAATCAATAATGTGATCTTTTTTAATACTCAATTTTAAACACATTTTAACCAGTATCTATCAAATACATAATTGTTTCCTTTATAATATTTGTTTTTCTCATCTCTTCATATTTTTCTGTTCTATAATATTACCATATTACGATACTAAGTTAATACTAGCTTTTTTCATTTCTATTTCTGTATAATGGCACTTAATATGAACTAAACTTGTCAATTTGACTATTTTATAAGAATACCGCACAAGAGTCCCAACTGCTCCCTACCGTCTGGAGCCAGTGAGACTATGGCATTCCCAATAGGGGAATGTTGTGAGGCTGAAGGTATTGTTGAGGGGAAGGAGAAGGGGAAGAGGGAGTTGGGGAAATACCTGGCTATTCAGATCTCGTCACCAAACACGGCTAAAAGCCATTTCAAGCAACTTTTCAATTCTGAATGGTGGTATTTCACCATGGCTATACTGAGAGTATCTTCCACTCTGGAACGTGCGAAAATACACTATATATTTTTTAAATTAATTAATTGTGAAACAACACAAATTAATTAAAAAGCCCTAAAACGGGATTTGTTCATAGTTGGGCAGTCAAAGCCGTCGTAGATTTTATTGTTTAACAATGTGTGTTTATAAAAAAATAAATAAATCTGTGAAATGACATTTTCAACCATTTTCAACTTATTATTATCATGGGTAATGGAAAATTAATAATAAACGTTTAAGCAATGCCATCTACATGTTTATTATTTTTTTTAAAACGCCACTGTTCTTCTAAAGTGTGCGGAAATCTATAGATAAATTTAATGCATTCACACAGAATGACTAAACATAGCCCAAAAATGAATTCATTAAAAGAATTCTGAAAGTTTCGGTTAGAACACCATCGGATAAAATTAAAAAATTTTGATATACAAAAGCTTTACTCAAAAAATATCTTATTTAAATAAACATAAAAAAACGAAACACTGCTGCTTAATATAAATACTCAGCTATACTGGTTTTTCCAAAATTTTATACATATTTTGGACAGAGGAATATTAAATTTCATGCCTTACCAAATCAGTACAAAAAATAACAGAAATTAATATTTTAAAAACTAAAGTCAAAACATGGCTGAGACGACTGAGTGACAAAGAATGACCTTGCACTTTGTACTTTATATATATATTTTGCTCTGATGATCGAACGGTTGTTTCCAAACCGGTCGGCGTGAAAAATATTAACGGTTTAAACAAAGTTTGATTGTCTTATTTAATTATAATGGATAACCACGAAGTGATTAAATAGTATAGAATGAAGACAATTTAAAACAACTGCATATTTAGTAAAAAAAAAGTGCAGACCGCCTAAGAACAGTTGTCCCTAGTGAGGAGGACTGTAAACACCGGACTTTATACTTATATTATAATAATATGCATTATACTTACATACTCTTTATGTAATATTCTTTATACTTATAACTTATTATTAAGCATATAAATGTACAATCTTTACAAATAAACTGATAAAATAAAAAATAAAAAATCTTTAAAAAAAGTTTGTTACGTTTATCAATGACATCTAACGATCAATTTTATAAATGCACTTGAAATACTAAAATACGTCAGATGAATTTTATTAAATTTAAATTTACTGATTTTTTCAGACTTGATTCTCACATGTAGTTTCAAGTGGGGATTGGAAATCCAGATATCTTATCATACAAAATCCAGATTATTATACGGTAAGAAATCCGAATTCGCAATCCCTAGTTTCAAATACCTTCCTAATATTATAATACCTCATAAGATGATACATAGGTAGGTACTACGTCATATTAAATTAGATAGCCAAATTGATTTTGTTCCTTTCCTTAAATAGCCTAGTGACTGATCACTGGTCGGGCAATCTTTTCAGAGAGAGAATCGGACAAATTTGGTGCAAGGTCACTTTTTGCGATCGTTACTGTACTTATTAATACAAGAAACCAGTAAAAAATGTTCCTGGAATACATAATACAAACATGCTAAGCATCAGATACATTGCATGACATCTATTGTGCAGTGAACACAGGCTGAACGATATCGACAGAATATAAATATATTGACCGAATAATTGATACATTTTTTAATCAATATTTTTTGAAGGTCGAGTATTTGCACTTCACGGCACCTTGTACCATCTGATATGAAAGTGTGTTAGGCGTATTCGTTGTTGATTTTTTCTTCGCACAATTTTGAATGCCCGTTTCCGTAATTTGATAATACAGGCATACGAGATATTCTAACTAAACATACAGGTCTTTTCATTGTGGATTACAATCGACATTTAAAAAAAAAAACTCGTCCTTGGCGGAGTACAAAGGTTACACATGTCCATAATGTTCGTACTTTTACAACGCCATTATTGGTAATTGATGGACAAGACTAAAAGATAATTGCTCTTTTAGATGGTTCGTAGTTGCTTTCTGCACATCATGATATGCGTTTATAATATTATGGTACATCCGTATAGAGTGATTCATTTACGAATAGTTCAAATAACAGATTTTTATTGTGAATGTGTTTTTATGCTTTGTTTATTTTTTGTCGAATCGAAAATCATATGTCTGTTTCGTCTTACTATGATATTTTTAGAGTTAATGTTTAACAAACGGTAGGTATTTTATTGATGGGGTTTTTCAAATATGAAGGTGGTGCCCTTTGTTTTCTTCCATTTTATGGTGAAAATGAGAAAATAATTCCTCATTATTTCTGTATGCTGTTAAAGACACCAACCTTCCTCCCAAAGGTTCTCATTTGAGAGGCTTCTAATTTTGATGATCGTTATAGATTTCAGCGTCAAAACCTCAACTGTCTCTTAAGATTGAACCAGAAAATTCATTTCACCAACCATGAAATACAATCTACAGTAGTTTTCCCCATAACTTCCTTATGAAATCTGCCTCAGATGACAGAAATTCGAAGAAAAGAAAACATCTTTATTTTATTATTTCGGGAATGTTGGAGAAAATGTCCCACATACAACATAAAGTTAAAAATCTGAAATAAAGGCCGCTGTAAAAAACCTTCAGTTCTAAAATCAGAAAGCTTTTCACGCTCTAATAAAGCCATATCTTCGTCTAGTCAGATTAAGGCTTAATTAAGGCTGACAAGATCAATGCTTTACCGGAGTAATAACGATCAACGTAAAAACTGATTGGAGGAAGTCTTGGATTTAGAAGCAACGGTTTGTTCGGCCTAACAGTGTTTTGTTGTGTCTAGAATAATGAAGAATTTGGAAAGTGGAACAAATAGGAGTGAAATAGTTCATAGTTAGATAAGAAGTGTTCTGTCAATCCAAAAGTTTTTTTTTTTAGCATTGTGATTTTTGATGGCAAATAAAAATGCAGGGAAGATTGAAATAACACTTTTGTCCCTCTTTTTAAAAATCATCGGGAAAAATAACCACGCGCTCACAGTTGTCAGATATATACCTAACCTATGTAGGTATTAAACATTTTATAACAAAATCAAGTAAAATGTATATAATTTCGTCGGAAGATTGGAATTCACAAGGTGAATCAAGAGTGAATAAAGTTGTGTATACAAAATAATTTTTAATTGATTTATCAAGTAAAATTTATTTAAAAATGGTTTTAATGTTGCTTAGAAAATATCCCATAATAAATCAAAATTTATATAACATTTAAAAACATTTCACGCCAGTTATCTGGCACGTTATTAACAGTTTAGGTTAGTTGTTAATAGATATTTAATGACATTTGAATGGCATTTTTTTAGTTAAACTTATGGCAAAAATATAATATATTCGATCATTTATATTAACGATAAAAAACTTCTGTTTAGTATAACAAATATAAATTTTTTTTATAAAAAGACACGAAAACATTCCCGAATTGAATTGCAAATGCAATGACAAACAGACATTTTTATGATTTGCAGTAGCCGTGACATAATATGTAATAAAAAATGAGTTGACAACTGTTAATAATCTTTTTAATTATTTTATATTTATCTTTCGAAAAACTTAATCATTTTAATCATTGAAGAAGATAATATTAACACATCCCAAATTAACCACGAAACCGAAAAAACAACAGAAATTAAAAAGATTTCAGTCGCATCTGGGACTCGAACCCAGGACCTCCACCTATCCGGGGTAACCGCTTAACCAACTAAGCTAATGAGTGTTAATATTATCTTCTTCAATGATTAAATATTACAACGAGGTTTACAAACTTCAATAAGTTATAAATAAAAATTGAATATTAATCATTTTAATAGATGAATTAAAAATTACTGTGTAATAATATATAATATAATATATACTTTATACACTACTTTAATAATATATACGTATCAACATGTTTCGAAAGTTACGCTTTCCCCATCAAGACTATGTAGAATAATGACGTCACAAAGTGAATACCAATCTTTTGAAGAAATTATTAATGATTTTATTTGAAAATACAAAGTTATTTCGAGGATTTGACACACTGGCCAAGGAAACTTCTCAAAGTATTCTGAAACACAAATATTCCATACACGTCATCAATATGGTATGTAGATAGCTATTTTGTAAGTCGTAAATAAAGCAAACGTTTTATTAATCGATTTTTAAAATAAACTATGTAAATTATACACTTAGCTCTTAAACGGTAGTAAAAAATTTAGGCGCCGGCTGACGACAAACCAATTACAGCTGTAACATGTGCTCCTTGGTGGCTTTTAACCCCTCTGTAAAAAAACCATTTTGGTAATATGCAAATATTTATGAAGTAAATTAATTATTGGAGCCTATTTACATAATGCGCCCGCGGTTCAATATGTTCGTTTTCAGGATCCATTACAATTTGTCACGGATAATTAACTGAAATTTAGAAACATGAATATTTGTAGCTACCTAGAAAAAGGTTTGGACTTCGACAAGGTATTTTTGTAATCATTATTGTGTTTTCATTTAATCGTTGGTTACACGTAATTCGGCGTAATAGTAGGTTATTTAGTTATTTATGTTTAATAACGTAATTGTTATCTTTAAGGTATTCAATGCGATGTTAATCAACAGTATTATTTCAATAATAAACTAGTTTGGTAGCCACTAACTACCGCCCCAGGAAAGTTCGTGTATCAGGAAACGCAAAAAAGAGATATTTTATCTTTGGCTGAGGACAGCCTTTTTAAGTATAAGAGGTAAGAGAAAAAAAATCGTTTGCCGAAAAATGTAAACATTTGCTTAGAAATATGTTTAATTATTTCGTCTCCTTTTCGGAATTAAGATATCATGAGCGAATTTTCTTAATTGCTTATTAAATAACTGATATCTTTTGATATTCGTGAAAAGCATTTACTTTGTGGCTTGCCATAATTGAATTAAAAACACATACTTTTGTTAACACTGCAATTTAATATAATGATCGACCAGTTTCGGAAGAACCCTTCTTTCTTCAGTACAATATTAACACTACTATAATATTCAAAATAATGACAGACACACATAAATATTTAGGTGTTGTAGTGGGAGGTCCCCAAAGGGGACGGGGTAATTAGGGTTTTTTTCGGGAGGAACAGAGCGTTACATTGGAAAAATATTGATGTTAAATAACATTCCGGAGAGGTCGAGGGGTCTCCTAACCGACCTCTCTCGGTCCGACCCACCACACAGCTAGTGGACAGACGCATCCGCCGCCAAGACCTTAAAGAATCTCACCCCATGAACCCGAGTACCCCTGCTAAGTCACCAAACGTAGCGAACCACTTCGGGTGGCTATACTTTACGTGACAAGTATGAGTGCTATCTCATCAGGATGCTGTCTGGAGGGTGAAGATGGTTTTGATTTTAGTAAACCTCCAATGGAAAACGAACCAAGTAAGAGAAGGTTTGTTATGTAATATATTTGAACATTTCATTAATACGGTTACGATAATAATTTGTATAAAAATAATTACGATGTAATTTCTTCAAAGGATTGGTATTCACTTTGTGGCGTCATTATTAATTAAATAATTACAAAAAATGTACTTTGTTTAGAGCTCTTTATGAATATACGTAAACATCTACATGTTTCGACAGCAATGTTGTCTTCCTAGTGATGACAGCAATGCTGACTTCCTATTGATGACAGCAATGTTGTCTTCCTAATGATGACAGCAATGTTGTCTTCCTAATGACGACAGCAATGCTGTCTTCCTATTGATGACAGCAACGCTGACTTCCTATTGATGACAGCAATCCTGTCTTCCTAATGATGACAGCAATGCTGTATTCCTATTGATGACAGCAATGCTGTCTTCCTAATGATGACAGCAATGCTGACTTCCTATTGATGACAGTAATGCTGTCTTCCTATTGATGGCAGCAATGCTGTCTTCCTAATGATGACAGTAATGCTGTCTTCCTATTGATGACAGCAATGCTGTCTTCCTATTGATGACAGCAATGCTGTCGAAACATGTGGATGTTTATGTATATTTATAAAGTGGTGTAAACAAAGCATATATTTTAATTAATTAATTATGATGTATTCGAAAGTACTGTATATTCATGTCCCGTTTCCCCGCGCGACTGCCCAGATTGTCCAGACTGTCGCTACGCCATTATATAAGACATAACTGGTTAATTTATTTTATGGACTTCCTACTGCAGAACGGCATCAAACCTTTTATAGTTTTATAACTTTACGGTTTGCAGTAAAATAGAGAATGATCCAATTAGGATGTTATTACATCTGTCAGCTCGTGCGACTCAATTACGAAAAGCAAACCGGTTTTCAGAACGTGAAATACCATTTATTATATTATTTTATGAGTTTAGTAAAGTGGGCAAAGCTTTTTTAAACCAATTATTGCTAGCCTTCGTTTCGGTGTTCTTCTCAAGCCATTGGCATTGATATGACTAGATGAATCACACTAAATTTATTTCTTTTATTTTGTTTTAAGTTAGGCTCCATTACCACTGTTTAAATAATATTAATACTGCGTAAATCTATTTAGCGCCATTACCGTGAAATACTTACTCAAGGGCACTATCAAAATAATTACGAGTTTGTTAAAATTGTTTTATTTATGCGGTCATTTTTGATGTCCTGAATGTAAATCGTGTAAATAAATTTAATATACTTTGGATTCACCACTTTATAAATATACATAGATAGCGATGCTTTCTTCATTATGAATATATGTTTATTGAAAATTTTAATACAAAAATAATTGAAACATGTAGATATCTATGTATATTTATAAAGTGGAGAATAAAGGCATGTCTTTTAATTAATTTATTAATAATGACGCCACAAAGTGAATACCAATCGTTTGAATAAATTATTGTTAATTATTCTGTTCGCTTAAATAAAGGTCTCAACCACCGGACAGAAAATCCCTAGAAATGTGATGAATACAGATTTAATTGATTTTATCTATTTTAGATCATTTGGAACCTAGGCAGGTACAGGGGCGTTCCATCCATATAAGCACATAAGCACCGCCTACCACACCTTACTCGCATAAAAATAGAAATAATATTAAAATGTGTATAATTATTCCAAGAAATCTTATTTTTTTCAAAGACGCACGCGAAGTACTGACTAAGAAACACAGCGCTGCGCACACCGCATCGACCGCACCACTATAATGTGTCAAAGGCAGGAACTAATTATGCAAAATGACGTTCACGTCATAATAATAATACTTTTTGAATGGCGGTTTATGAATGCTTTTTTATTCAAGCTATGTCCTATCACTAACTGACAGATAATCTATTATTACTACTAATGGCTAACAAAACGCATTCACCGGTTCATCGATCTGTAATACCAAACTATGTGTACAATGCATTTGAACCATGAACGTGATGTCGCGTTAAAATATACATGTTGATACAAGCCATAAGTGCGGGAAACACCGATTTATGCTAATCCCTAACACGGTACCCGAGGTCCGTCTACCTGAGGGTAATTTACAAACGCCCGGCTTTAAATCCCGGGAATTTCGCAGTCGCCAGAAAAAGGCAGTTAAAGGGATTAACAGCGAACTAATTAAAAGCCACCGAGCCACAGTTCGTAGTTCGCGAAGGAACCCGAAGAATAGTTCGGATGGGATTAAAAAGGGGGACTTTGGCCGAAGCAAAGTCAGTAGTGGACAGAGACGAGTCAGTAGAGACCGTCCGGCTAGTGGTCGTAGTCGAGACTCCCGTCTCCTACAAAGCAAGCAGGCCACTTGCATCCCCAGCCTGAGACGCTGCGGGGAAAACTCGGCAGGAACCGCCGAACCCCAACGCCCACCGTTCGAGTGCAGTCGAGTGCCCTTCGCCTCCTGCCCTCCAACGCCGTGATCCCATCAAGGCACATATCCACCACCGCAGGAATCACCACCGGACAGCAGTCGAGCGCCTCTGGCATCCTGCTGATCATCCTCTTGAACCGTCTGAAACCGGTCGTCAAGTGAAAGCCGAAACGCGTGTCCGCCCAGCACCAAAACCTCCCCCTACCGGAAGTACCACCTGAACATCGAGACGACTGGTAATCTCCCCACTGGACCGTGTGCAGATTACCCGTAAAAACAGTTCGTGTAATTAAGTGACACCCACAATACCTACCAGTTAAGAATATATTTTACATTGTGAATTAATAAAATACTTGACACTCGACGAAGTTACCTGTTTCTACTGAACCCCAATGACCCCATCATGTCAATTGGCGCCAACGTGGATTCATTTCGTGTTTGAAAAAACTGCCCTATGGGACAGATTTGAATTCGTACCCACACCCTGAGATCGGGTTCAGTAAATTCAAAAGTGCAGTGTAATTTCAGACTCAAAATTTAAATTTCAGTGATCATAAAAATGCCGCGTAAAAGTGAAAGTGACTCTAGCCGTACCGTTTACAAGAGCCGGGACAAACCCTCGGCCTCAGGTAAACAAAGCAGCCGACATACGGACCATGTCGCCCCCAAAAACCAGCGTTCTAGAGCAAGAAAACATTACACGTCGCCTAAGCGCGTCTCGCCCAGAAGAAAAATAGACCGATATTTCGATGCTTGGTCTCCGCCGAGAACTAAATTCAGCCATCTCTGGCAGAGTTATTTCTCCAACAAGAATAACGATGCTAAACCGCATGTCAGGTCTAGTCATAGTTCACGCCGCCGCTCACCGTCAAGCATAAGCCAACGCTCCAGCAGGGATGATGATAAATGGAGGTCGCCAGCACGCGGAGATTATACGTCGGGAGAGAAGGAATATTATGGATCCCCTTCAAGAGAGCGATCATATCATCGTGAGTACGATGAGCCACGATACAGACGCGGGAATGATACTTCAAGAAAGAAAGAATATTATGGATCTCCTTCAATAGTGCGTTCACATTATCGCGATTATGAGGATGGAGATTATCGAGAATCATCTGAGAAGGACGATCATCGTTCGCGCTATTACGATGAACCACGATATGGACGCGAGGATTATTCATCAAGAGAGAAGGAGCATCATAGATCTCCTTCAAGAGAGAGATCATATTATCGCGAGTATGAGGATGGAGATTATCGAGAATCATCTGAGAGGGATGATCATCACTCGCGCTATTGCGATGAACCACGATATGGACGCGAGGATTGTTCATCAAGAGAGAAGGAGCACTATAGATCTCCTTCTAGAGAGCGACCGTATTATCGCGAGTGTGATGATGGAGATAATCGAGAATCATCTGAGAGGGACGATCATCGCTCGTGCTATTACGAGGAACCCCGATACGAAGAAGCGAACTCACCATCACGCCTGAACGATTATAATTACAGGCCGTTTCAAGGTTCGGCTGAAAACCTTGTGGCGCCCTCATCAAGCGAAGATATCAGACCACCACTAACAGCGGAATTCGCGAGACAAGATATTGACGATTGGAAAATATTTTCAAATAAGTGTGAGATATATTTCGAAACATGGAAAGTTCCAGAAGGCGAGAAGTGTGACATAGCGATAAGTCAATTTCGTGGCGTGAATTTAGCATTTTCTATGGCGTGGGGTCAAATAATCGAAAGCAAAGGACCACTTGATTGGGAAAGGTTCCGGGAGATAGTTAATTGGTGGTGCAATTTTCCGTTAGAAAAATTTCTGCATACCGCAGAGGCAACACCACAAATCATCGAAGAAGAAGAAACTGCCTCACCGCCTTGTCAACTGGAGATAAACACGGCGGCGGAGACAGCCAATAACGAGGAATTTGCCATATTTCCTAATGTTGGCGCTTCACCGGAGTTAGATTCACCTATCCAAAGTGAATTATCAGAAATAGAGCCTCAATCAACTTCGCCTGTAGCGACGCCGGCCCATGACGTCATTGAAAACAAGTACGCAGAAGATGCGTCCCCTATGGAAGTGAGACCTACCGAGGTATACCAAATAGTACACTCGGCAGAAGTGAAAATGGCTGATGTACCGCAAACAATAATACCTAGCAGCATCATAATGGAAACCAGCGACAAACAGCAGACGGAGATATTGCCGATCGAATCCTGCAAATCAGAGAAATTGGAAATACGACAGTACACAACACCAAGTTCCAGCGAGGAACTCTATAAAGACATCAAGAAGCCGGGGTGGAAATTAAAAGCAGCGCTGTTTCACCGCAAGAAACCGGGGTGGATTGATACAAGCCATAAGTGCGGGAAACACCGATTTATGCTAATCCCTAATACGGTACCCGAGGTCCGTCTACCTGAGGGTAATTTACAAACGCCCGGCTTTAAATCCCGGGAATTTCGCAGTCGCCAGAAAAAGGCAGTTAAAGGGATTAACAGCGAACTAATTAAAAGCCACCGAGCCACAGTTCGTAGTTCGCGAAGGAACCCGAAGAATAGTTCGGATGGGATTAAAAAGGGGGACTTTGGCCGAAGCAAAGTCAGTAGTGGACAGAGACGAGTCAGTAGAGACCGTCCGGCTAGTGGTCGTAGTCGAGACTCCCGTCTCCTACAAAGCAAGCAGGCCGCTTGCATCCCCAGCCTGAGACGCTGCGGGAAAACTCGGCAGGAACCGCCGAACCCCAACGCCCACCGTTCGAGTGCAGTCGAGTGCTCTTCGCCTCCTGCCCTCCAACGCCGTGATCCCATCAAGGCACATATCCACCACCGCAGGAATCACCACCGGACAGCAGTCGAGCGCCTCTGGCATCCTGCTGATCATCCTCTTGAACCGTCTGAAACCGGTCGTCAAGTGAAAGCCGAAACGCGTGTCCGCCCAGCACCAAAACCTCCCCCTACCGGAAGTACCACCTGAACATCATCGAGACGACTGGTAATCTCCCCACTGGACCGTGTGCAGATTACCCGTAAAAACAGTTCGTGTAATTAAGTGACACCCACAATACCTACCAGTTAAGAATATATTTTACATTGTGAATTAATAAAATACTTGACACTCGACGAAGTTACCTGTTTCTACTGAACCCCAATGACCCCATCATGTCAATGTTATTAATTTTTCTACATTTTATGTCATATTCAAATGTTGAATCTTTTATACATATTGAAACGTACCTGCTTGCGCATTGTGCGTTAAGGGACGACTCGCTTGCGTTAGTATCTAAAAAGCAGTTCTTTCAATAATACCAGCAAATATAGCAATCAGTGCCATCTGTTGGTACATCCATTAATTGTAACAACTTAACTAACGAAATAATGATCATATCATATTGGCTTTCTTTCGAAAGATTGTCTATGTTTATTTAGCGGAAAAAGTATTGACAGGCCGAGAACCACAGGACAAATAATAATCCCTAAACTCAATACAACCACAGCTCAATACCATTACACATATTCTGCCATTAAATGTTTTAACGAACTTCCCAAAGATATACAAGATGAAAAAAATTATGATTTTTTTAAGAAAAAACTTAAAATACATTTTACAAGAAACTAATT
Organism: Halesus radiatus; assembly: GCA_022606495.2. NCBI lineage: Eukaryota > Metazoa > Arthropoda > Insecta > Trichoptera > Limnephilidae > Halesus > Halesus radiatus. Next base: position 23,171 of record JAHDVE020008254.1, read on the forward strand.
GTAGGTGTATATTATAAGTTCACTTGGAAAAAATGTATATATGTTTATATACATACATTATATAGATATATTGAATTACTAAAAAATTCCTTTTATTTTATTTTATATTTAAAATTAGTGTATAGTCACCAGAACCTCAAGTTCATGGTAGTACTGTAGAAATTAAATATGAACAATAAATATTAGTACTCCCTCCCTAAACACGAGAATTTCTCAATTAGGGAGGTATTAAATTTGAAAAAAGGAAACTAAAAGGATTATTTATTAATAAAAAAATAAAAATTGTACTTAAATACACGTTTGCTATAACCATGTGAACAACAAAAAAAAAGTTATGTATCCAGTATTGGCTTGTAATATGCATAAATAAATTGATTATATGGATATTTGATGTAGCTCAGGTAATCCCACAGCCACAGTTTAGCCATTCTCAGCGAAAACTTGCACGAAGTCACGCTGTCTGGGGTAATTTTGTTTAATATCAATTAATTCGCTGTTTTTACAATTGCCTACCCCGATTACAAACTCTGAGCACGCCACTGGGCAGGCAAATAAAATTAATTATTCCTATTCGAAAACGTTTGATATATTTCACCGGAAGTAAGTAACAGATACAATAAAATTTACCTCACTTCGGGAACACAAACATGCCCAAAACATACTTCCATCTGTTGATCTCTTCGTAGAACTCATCCAACAAGTTTAAAGAAGATTTGGTCGTGAGAGAAGGAAGTCATTAAATCAATAATGTATTAAAAGAACACAGTAATATTGAAACATGTTAAATGAAAATAACATTCATGTTCATTCACGCCGTTATGAAACCGGCTGTCAAAAATATGTGTTTTCCAAATTTTATGTGTTATTTGTTTTCTCACGACACATTGTGGTGAATGTGGGCGTTTTGCCACATGTGTTATTTATAACAATTTGACAAAGATGTATCATTAATATCCATTGTTTTCGACGTTGTGTTGTAACATCTTCTATAGTTGTTAAAATAATTATGTTTTTAAGCATTCGATTGGGTAAACGATTGGAAAAGTAAAATATTTTCAAGACGATGAATTTTGAGAAAATAAAAATGTTAAAATTGTATGTTAAATAATATTTTTATTATGAAGATGTTTTGTTTTGGAAAAGTTTGTACCTTTTTGTACTGGCCAAAAATAAAGGTTCGGCAAAATACCTTTCAGACACATTTTTATGGCAGTGGAGTGTGTTGTGATTTTGTTACACTTTCTATGATTTTCCAGTATCTTTTCTGCGTCCCAAAAACTGACCGTTAAGTTGGAGGCTTTGTGCGTCTATTAAAAATGAATTTATGAAAAAAAGCTTCCTGGCAAACCTGTTTCTATTTAAAAATATGAATAAATTCACTGCGATGAACTTGTCGATGGGAGCTTTTCTATTGACAGATGAGATTTTTTGATAACCCTGGGTTATGTACAATCGAACAATTCGCATAAGAAAAGTAGAAACCGTAGAGGAGAATTTAACTCGCGACCCCAGTGCGTAAACGCGACGCTTCGGAATACTCGATTGCAAACCAAACGAACCTTTATAAAACGTTTGTTTTGGCACGTAACAGTTTTGCGACTTGACGACTGATATAAGTAGTCCAACATTCGAACAGAGGAGGAATTGCGACAATTCAGAATTTTGAATTTCTGTCACTGGTATTTGGACGTCGTCATGGCAACGAAAGAGGTCCGATGAAAGCTCGCAGCGGCGGCTGTGAAGCTGTAGAAAGCTCCGGAAATTTATTTTATTGTTTCGCGTAATTTCGGTTTCGAAAAAAGAAACCGCCTGGAGAGACCCGCGCAGGCGCATGCCGACTGCGCAGGAATCCCGTCGGATTTTTGGCTAATAAATCTGTTCGCGTCTGTCACTCCGGCTGACCACCGTGAGGCATCGTCATAACTAGGGGATAAATCTCGAGCGGATGCTGTGACGAACCGTCGCCAGTAAATACTACACTTAAAAGAAAATTAAAGGAGACTTTATGTCAGGTTAAGTAAGTACCTAAATTAAATCATTTTTCACCGGATGATTGATGATTCCTAATAGAGAAAATATTTACATTGAGAAATAAAACACTGTTTTTCGTATAAATTTACTAAAAGCTGTAAGCATTTTTCAGTCGTTCAAATACCTTCTCATGGAAATTTTAGAATAAGGTATCAATACCAAATTAATGACACACCTAAAAGGTAGATATTTATTTTAGTGTATAAGTCATTAGATATGAGTTGAATACTGGCTAAATAAGAGAGTCATTAGATATGAGTTAAATACTGGCTAAATAAGAGAGTCATTAGTTATGAGTTGAATACTGACTAAATAAGAGTCATTAGATATGAGTTGAATACTGGCTAAATAAGAGTTTGTTTTATCAAATTTTATAATTGACTTGAAATTTTTTTAGATTACTTTGTATAGCAGGTTTAATAACGGCGGTTATCTCAAATAATTCTCACCAATTTATGGTCACCCTTATCATAAAGGAAATTCTGTCTCAATTAATGACAATAATTGCCACCGAATTACGCTGTGTGTGCAAGGCTTAAATTACCGAGAACTGTTTCACACAAATAATAAAAATCGAGGAATTTAGCCTCAAGCGAAGGCTGCATTTCCCAACCGTGTGAAGTGATGGTGCTTTACGTTATTTGGGATGAGTTATTTCAAGACAAAGCCACCGACAACAATTGTCATACTTACAACTAGTTTTGGGTGAACAACATTCCTTGTCAGGTGTTGAGAATAAATGAATGAGCAAAAAAAGAAAATAATTATGTAGTTTATTACAAATTAATTTTAGCCAGGTATTTCTTGTTGAACATATATGTACATATAACCCGACAAACTCCATAAATGTATGAGCTTATTTGGAGTACCAAATGCGAGTGACGTTATTGTCTCCGGTGACAAATGTTCGTCTTTAACTCTTCGGTACCTACCGATTTCTAATGCTTTTAAGTGAATTATAAAAAAAAGATGAAACGACTCACCGGAGACCAAAATATAAATGACATTTTTCACTCCAAATAATCCCAGGAAGTCAGGTAAAGTTAAGGCGATGCAATGGAAAGTAATGCCAAATCGTGTGTTTTCGGTTTTAGAATTTGATGGCCTAGAAATATCATAGATCATTTAATTAAATAATGCAAGTAGAACACACCTTGGCCTTTCGTATAAGGGTCCATTTTTTGGTTTGACTTTTTATAAGCCTAGAAAATAAAGTATCAAACCTAAAAAAAATGTTTAAAGCGCAAAATCTTCTACTCACGAACCTTTTTTCCGATATTGTCGTATTGTTCATCGTGGAATTTTTTTTTTTTTAAATATTACCGTCAAACGTTTTAATATTTATGCCTGAGCTTTACAAATTAAAACAAAACAGGCGTTTTGCTGACGTTTTTTTTGGCGTAAAACAAAACACGCGGCCGATGTTAAGCGGGAATTTCGACCTTGTCACCACCTGCATAAGGAGCGCGTAATTTTTTTGGAATTTTAGCAAGGGGATTTCCTTAAGTACTCTTATTACTGTCAAGGCCTGGTTTCATAAATGTACGTGCATGTCAAAAAATATATATTTCCTCCATAGCTCGGATGAGACTAGATCATGTCTTAGTCATCTCGCCAGGTTCCACATAGTCAACTCGCTTTAATGCGATTGTGGGAGAGAGGATACTCTGGACCATAATTTCATCGAGTGTCCGATCAATGAGCAATTTAAAAAATTTATGCATGATTTAATAAAATTCAAAAATGAAGTCTCAACACCCCTCAATTAAAAAAAATTATTAGCAAAATATATTTATAAAAATGGCAGAAAAAGTCACTGGGGATTACGAACACATACATTTATTAATTAACGCTGTAACTTATTTGCTTCAATTTTACTTGATCAAATATTGTATAATGTTTATGAATAATCTGTATTATTAAAATCTAACTAATTAAACACGGCAAATATTGCTGTTAATGGGCGAACGTCAAAAAATAACAAAAAAGTCCCATGCCCTCCACATATACAAAATACTAATATGGTAGGTACCGTATATGTTTCTTAACGAATGTATTCCATTTAATAAAAAGGTAACCAAACAAATAAATAGGGTTGTTTTGTACGGGTAAATTATTCTGAGGCTCTTAAAGTACAGGCAGTAAAATAATGGGCTGGAGAATGTATAGGTTTGGTTAAAGAAAATAAATATTTTTTCACAATTTTAAAAACTACTATCGTGTTTTTATAAATGTGTATTTGGATATTGCCAAATTGATTTCTAGATTTAATTAATGAATGATGCTTTTGGAATTCAATGTACTTGTTAAGAAAAAACCTTTTACTGAGTTATTTCTAATTTTGAAACTGTCAATTCATGGTGGAATTCCATATTAAAATGATTTTTTTTTAAATTAAAAAACCTTTGTAACCCTTTTCCACTTATTTATTTTCGACCGGACCGGTTTCACCCTATCACAGGCATCGTCAGACTGGCACAATGAATACTAAATCTATGGTATATATAGCATCGATGTCGAGAGTGAGTTCCCCTGCTTTCAAATATTGTTTTTATTTATGAAATTTGTTTCATTGCCGAAGGTAATGTTTATTATGTTTTTAAAAACTAATTACGGGTTAGTTTATTCCCTCCGAAAGATGGATAACATTGTGTATATTTACTAATACTATGTTTTTTTTTTAAATTATATAAATTCATTCGTGCCAGCTTTTATTTGAACAGATGGTTCTTTCTGGTTTCGTCTCGTTTGCTAAGATGAATTTTAGACAGTTTTTGTCCTATAGTTACATGAACTACGGGTAACTAGGAACATTGTTGGGTCTTTAAAATATTTTATTATATTATAATAGGTACACACCAGGGTAATATCCTTTTAACAGTTCGCCTTGGATGTCTGCGACAAAATTCCCAGTTACATTTTACCCTGGTATTTTATATGGCTTCCTATTTACATTAATATGTTATATACTGTTTTACTTTTACTTTTATTGCGTCTTAAGAAGTGTGCATGTGCCTACGGTTTTAAAGAATTTACAGGAATAATAACAAGTAAACCTTTACCTATTGAGATAATTTAATCGTGATTCGACATTAATTTAAGAACTAGGTTCAAATATTGAGCTTATAGTTTTCAAGTCGACAAACTAATATACCTATTCTATGCTGATTAATCCAAGAGTGAGTCAATTTGAGAGAAAGACAATTTTTGAAAACTTTTTGTTTCAGATTTTACAAATTCTAGGGTTTAAGTAAATTCAACAAGAAAATACTTAAAAGTTCATCATAATCCGAAGCCTTAGAAGTCAATAGGATAAGGCAAATTGGTGGAATAAATTTAATCAGATTGATGTACTCTAATACAGATAGTGCTATGTTAGACAAGTAAAATAAAACAGTGTATATCGCTCAACGGTTAGTCAAACCATTTAGTTAATCTTGCTTTAATTTGACATACTTAGCCCCAATCAGTCAATCAAACATCCGATTGAGGCTTTAAAGGAAGTCTCTACTTTCTGATCCCTAAGGTCTTAGAGCCAGTGGCCTTGTGTTTAGAAATATATAGGTACAATTCATAAGGTCACTGATCAATCCCCCAAGATATCAGATTGGTAGAGGTACTTCAGTTTCTTCATTTTCCTGCCTGTTCTGATTTTAAATTTATTAGAACGGATGTCACTATTTGGTTTATTTGAATTTATTGGCAACACTTTATTGAAACAAGTAGATAGGAACCCTGCGTTGCTACTAAATGATTATATAATATATATTATCTGAAAATAACCATAGAAAATACGTTCTTTCTAGAAAATAGGGTTTTCAATTTCCGGAAAAGCAAATTGGGGGTTGAATAAATTTCACCTTTCCGATGGTTGAACAAAACAAGCAGTAAAAATAGGCGTTTACAACTTTGTCCATTAAAAATCACTACCTAAATACAATAAATATTTTTTTCCCGTTAAAATAGGTAAATTCCTAATAACCCAAAAACAAATTGATTTAAAGTTTTTGCATTATGACTGGCTTGTATAGGGATCAAGTACATGAGAAATATGTATTCGTAAACAATTCCCTTTAAACATTCAGGGAAAACCATAACGAAGTAAAAAATATATTCCTTTAGGTGTAATTTCCCGACGTATCTGAGAGTTTACCGATATTGATACCTACCTACTTGTGGTAGAGACATCGACGAGCGGTCCGACACGAAAACGGTAGCCGAAAAGAGTCGCAATAATTTGTAAAATAAAGAATCCCATTGTAAACGGGTAATCCATACAAAAGTCGAGACTTGTCGCCAAATTGCTGACAATACCGTACTACACATCACCAACAACCGTCGTCCTGGTCGGTCAAAGTGCCGGCTAACAGAGGGGTCTGCCGACAAAGAAGGTAGATCTTACTTTAGGCGGGGAGGTACTGTTTACACTACGTAGGTACAAGAATAAGTAGCTAGGTACTTATTGAGAAATCAAAGATCCATATAAGTGCAGGTGTCTTACAAATGACTTTTTTTAAAGGGAATAAAAGCTTTGAGCATAAATTTTAAGAAAAAAAGTAAGGAATACGAACGTATTTACGAACTTAATTCGTAATATAATGTGACTCCATTTGGGATGGAACAGTATTTCCTACTAAGAAAACAAAAATATTTATTAAGGAATGGTCTGGACACTTTTCCAGCTCATTGAAAAATGTTTACAGTAAGTATTATCGAACATGTTTGAAATATTATATCGAAGCGCACGTAGCCACATTATAAAAGAAAAAAAAACTCGAAGTGCTTCATTTCAAATAGTTTCAAAAGTTTTTCATGCTGCCATGAAGATATTACAGTAATATGTTAACCAAAAACCGCCAAAGAAAACCACACAGGTATACTCGTACATGGTGACCCGACAATTGATCTCTCGATAGTTGGCCACCCAACAGTTGCCCCCCCCCCGACAGTTAATCCCCCCGACAGTTGATCCCTCAGACACTTGATCCCCCCAACAGTTGGGCCCCCAACAGTTGATTCCTCCGGCAGTAGATCCCTGCGACAGTTGATCCCCTAAAGGATTATTCCTGCTGTACGTCCACATTTGTAAAGTAAGTATGCAGGGGATATGCGGCCGTATAATAAAAATCATTATGTGTGTATGTCGCATTTTGCTATTCGGCCTTATATCCTCACTGCATACTCCTTCGGGGACTCGGCATTATTGTTAGTAAAAATATTTTATATGGCGGATTTCACCTCAAGACGCCTGCAGAAGTACTATAGTAAGTATATAGACTTTTGTTATACGGCCGCATATCCTCTCTGCATATTTACTTTACAAATGAGGACATACAGCAGAAATAATCCTTTAGGGGATCAACTGTCGGAGGGATCAACTGTTGAAGGGCCAACTCTCAAGGGATCAACTGTCATGGAACCGTATACATATATCGATGAACCGTCGATATTCGTATAAAAAACTATGATTTAAGTTAGGTATTTATCTCATTTAATATTTCATCGAATAAAAGGGCAGTAATCGTTTCAACGCGTCGAGGAAAAGTAAATAAACAAGTTTCTTATGTTGTATCTGCAAGCAAAAAAAAAATCAGGGGAAAGGCATTATTAAAATCTTCGCTCTTTTTTCATCAACGAGAGGCAGTTCAAAGGTGATCTCATTTTATACTCAAAACTTCAGCGTTGTACTAATCTTTGATCCGATCTACTCTGAGATATGTGATTAACCCCCATTGTTAAATGTGCCCTCAATATGTGGATGAATACTGCACCGAAATAAATGCACTATGGTTAAGACCAGTCGATTCAACCGAGGCTCGTGGACTCCTAAATATAATTAATGGGTTTGGCGAGTGACTTGATAGGATACGAACACCGTTATTATAATTATGTAGTTAACCCCCTGTGACACAATTAAATAATACAGTGATATGCTAATAGAACTGCAAAAAAACACGTTTTTTCTTTGTTTGTAATAATGACTTATTCGAATTTTCTAAGTACTTAATAATAATAATAATAATAGTTGGATGACTTGTATAGCGCCGTTTTTGTGAAAAATCACCTCAAGGGCGCTGTGAATTACCTCTGAATACATAATACAAATCCTTCAATTCATAACAATAATTTTTTTTAGCCAAAATGGTGAAGGCAAAGTGAAATGCTTCCTTGTCCTTTAGCAAATGTTTCAAACAGTCTAACAGTGACCATCATAAGGGCAAATGTGTAGATTTGGTGAAGTGTTTGTTTTGTGATACCGTGTTCCACGCGTTTATCCACAGTTTTGGTATAACCGTCTAATTCCGGATACCAATAACTATATGGCTTAAACACGTCATTTCTATTAATATTCACTGGGTTGTTCTGGATTTCAATTGCCTCCGTAATTAGGCCTGCTTTGTATCCCCAAAATCAATCACAATCTTTGAAAATCTCTGATGCTGCACAAATGTGCAAAATGCTTTTCTTTGGTATGTTTATACCACTATTCGTATTGTACTTTTTAGCACAATATATTGTCTGCTGACACAAAATTATTATGCTTGAGAAAAACCTTCACCTTTACTATTTTTTAAAATATGATCTCAGAATATTGTTAACGATTGGTGTCTAGGAAGCTACAACAAACACTCATTTCGATGTAAAATTTAAAATCAGGTAAAAGATGTTTGGGACAGTGACATACAGAAATAGTTATAAAAAGTGATTTCAGCAATAAAAAATATGGGTTTCTTTTAAAATTGTTATTCAGAAATCTATTTGTCCTTTATTTAAATACCATTAAGTTTAAGGGGTTATAACAATAACCGGTAGGTCACATAAAAAAAACGAATTAATTAAAATAGATTACGTTTTTTGCTCTCCTTAAAAGTACATAACACGGATTTAACTAATTAAATTACAACAGGATAAAATCGTGACGATTTCGTTTTTTAATTGGTCTGTGATTAAGACATGATGGAAAAACATATTTGTCTTTCTTTTTCATTTTCAGTTATTTTAATCTATAAAGAATCGCAATCCTCAATGGCTCAGGGCGTGTAATTTATCTGTCAAAAGGATACCTACAATATTTACTTAGTAAGTAATATTCCATTGACTCACTAATTCTTTGAATTTACGTGTTTTTAGAAAGTCGTATCATAAATCTATTCAAATCAGTACATATTTTAACAAACAAGAAACCGCAAAGGGTAAATTAAACCTGGCGACTCGCAACGGTGGTTTTGTTTTTATTGCAGTAAATATTTTTTACGCAACTTTATTACCTTTAATATTGTAAAAAGGAATTCACGTCGGTTGCCTTCCTTGGTTTTCAACGTACATACTTCTTGCAAACAATAAAACACTAATTAAGCTAATTGAAAATGTTGTAAGCAGATACTTAATAATTAAGTCTTGTCGATTCATTTAACCGAAATTTTGCAGGTTTCTTTTTGGGATTCTGCTGTTTTCGTTTCGTTTTTGTGATGGAGCCAAATACCGACGTCTTAAGATGCTGTTTTATCACTTTCGTGGATGATATGTTGTTTTAATTTAAAAAGAAAAAGGGAAAATGTTGTTTCGGATGTTATTCTTACAAATATTTTTTTAATATTATCTGCGCTATTGGAAAATATGTATTATAAATATGAATTAACTACACGTACATTCTTTATTAAGAATTTTTTTATCAATACCTAGGTAACATTCAGTTTCAATTTGGCAGAAAATAACGTGTTTTTTATGTTTCTCTGTGAAAACGAAATTTCTTGAAATACCCATGAAACACTTAAACAATATTGCCTGTACATTTCGTGATAATTGTCATTTTCCCTTTCGCTTAATATCTCTCAAATCATTTGTTTGTTTTTATGGTAACAAAGTTTTTTTTGTTTTTATTTTTTTATTTTTTCATTTGTTTTTTACAATTGTATTTTAATGGAAGTTTTACAAAAGTCAGTACGTTCAGTTTGATTTTAAGGAATCTCCAATTTTAAAATACTTGATTGTGATGTAGATGCTGTCAGTGATTTTTTTAAATATAAAAATTACATTAATTCCACACAGACTGGTCAGTGGCTGAGTTGGCTTAGCGTCTGGGTCTCATCCAGGCGTAGTGAATTCAATTCCTCCATTACGACACCAGCAACATCTTCCGCTTACTGTGATGGTAGTAGGAGATTTGCAAATATTGTCATATATTGTCAGGTAATTCGCGCCCAAATCTTTCTTCAAAAAAAAAAATAAATAAAAAAACAGAAAGAAAATAATTACCCTGTGTCATCTTTGGGGATGCTGCACAGATAGTTTTTTTTTGCGGAGAGGAAGAAGTGAACATGAACCATGTTGTAGGATGGATAAATCACAGAGACCGGAAAATCGTTCAACAGCCGCGCTGTTGATCTCAAGAACGAACATAGAAACGACCCCCTCTCGTGTGACAAATGTAAATTTCTAAAAAAAGTCATATGGGAAGGTCTTATATGACACATATAAATGGCATGCATATTGCTTGGCACAGAATATTTATAGGCATAATAACCATATTCTTTAAATAGACACTTTAAAAAGATGGTTGAAATGTAGATAAGACAACTGTAAAATAAAACCACTCGAAATTAATTATCAACACACCTACATATAAAAAAAAAATTCTGCATATAATTGGTTATACATACCGTGTAAATCTCGAAAAGATATATAATTTGGATTTGAATCTGAAGATAATATTGTTATTTATATCGAAGTCCCCGGGGAGCATAATATCGCATGGGTTGACTAGATTACAGTGCTATTTTGTCACTGGGTAAGCGCCTGCCCCCTTCTCAGTGCTGTAGCTAACTCACACAATTCATCATTCAATTTGCCACCTTGATTTGGTTTTGCTCCTGACTTATCAGTTGAGTATTTTATTGCTGAGTTCATGTCCTTGTAATCAAACGAGAGAATAAATCTTGTACATAATATTTAAAAAAAAATCCTATTTGTTCGTAACCTTCCTTTTCTCATTTTAACCTTGTCAATTAAATTGACCGTGCCTTATCATCGACAATACTTCAACGCCTGATTACTTGCCAGTTTATATGTGGATGATTCATTTAAAGATACGAAAACTACTTTACAAAACGCAATTAATTTATAAATCAGTTAATATTTGCGGAGGAAAACAAATCAGATACCAATTCATTAATTTATTTGAGCGGCGTTTTGCAGAATGAAGTTATGCAGCATCATATCTCACAGAAAGAAAAATTAAAAAAAAATACTGCGCAACTGTATAACATTTTAACTGATTTTCTTTCAAATTGGTTCCCCGCTTTTTGTTTTAAGTCGATCATCACTAGGATGAGATTTGACCTCCAATGATTTCAATTCCTAATCATTTGCGTTAAAAAAACTGCATACTTTGTTATGCTTAGATTATGTCATTAATCATCTAGTTACACCTATCTGATAATAAACCAGTTATTAAATAAATATTAGTCTTTGGGATTTTTTATGGAAAAAATGGTGTTTGGGAAATACCTGATCAATTTTTGTTTATTTTCTGTTGAGTTGTAAAATACGGTTTCTGATGCATTTATTATCAATTGGTAAAACCCTGATGTACATGTACATACATTTTTTTTGGTAAGTATTTATTACATGATTTACAGAGGTGTGCAATGTATATTTTTTTGCAACACATATTCCTTCCTAATGTAAAATGTTGCTTGTGCTTAGGAAAGGAGTAATTGTGAATATAAAAAAAACGTTGTGCGAAAACAAAGCTTTAAAAATAATTCAACTAAGGAAAATAATTGCCCCGTGTCATCTTTGGGGACGATGCGTGGAGGATTTTTAGGAGAGGAAGGAGTGAACATGAGCCTTGAAGAGACCCATGTTGCAGGATGGAGAAAGCACAGAGACCGGAAAATCTCAATTAGGGAGGTATTAATTAAAAAAAAAAAAGAAACTAAAAGGATTATTTAAATAAATAAAAGAACATTTTTAGTACTTAAATAAACACTATTATTACCAAGTAAACAATGTTCTTAATTATGTACAATAAATATCAAAAAAAAAGAAAATCATACAGAAACATGAAAATAATTTTGAAAAATAAAATACAACAGTTCGTACATATTAAGTGTTTTACAATTACATATGTGTATCCATGCATGCATATATCCATAAACGTTTTTCAAATCTTATTAATTATTTGTTTTTATAAAATTTTATTATTCTTTTATACGATAATGACCTAAACACCTTGATCATATGAGAATATGTGTAAAAACCATAACGGCAGTAGCGTGCATTAGTCTGATGACTTTTAAAAAATTCACGTTCCGTCAAGACCAACCCGACAAACCGATTTTTTTCATATGCCCGACCATGCAGGACCAATCTTAGGATAAATTCTCCAATTCCCCGTATTTGTGCGCAATATAACTCTCAATTTCACAATGTCGACATATCTAACCGAAGTAATATGTACGACCACAACTTGATGTACGAGAACAAAATGTATCGAGAGCATCTCTTGTCCCGATCCTATCTTCCTCTTCCTCTTCCTCTCCCCCCTTCCTTTTTATATTGTTTTTTCTTTATCTTGTTAGCTTCATAAATAAAACATCTGTATTTAACCACTGTCAGCACAAGAAATCCTGTTAGCTTACCTTTTGTTAAACTTTCTTTGTATATACATGGTGCGGCGGTTACTCAATTTCCCGATATCAATTATCAGGAAATGATGATGCGATTGCGAAATAAGGATGGTAATATATATGGAAAAAAAGGACTCACCAATTGTCACTGATTACTCCCATGGCGGTTTGCGTCTTGCTTGTCAACCGGGCAATCCCGGGTATATCGGTATGCGTCTCACCGGCAGCTCGTCGCGAAGTATCGGGTTCGAACCCGATAGCGCGTTACGTCTCCTCAGTGGTCCCGTCAACGGATTGATTCGGAATGATGCGGTGCGGCACTTCAATAGTTGTAGCGGCGATGATTCGTATTGGAATGAATCTTGGACAATTGATCAAGTTGGGAAGCAAGGACTGGAGGGGGGAGGAAGGGAATGAATGGGGGGGACGCAATCGCACCTGATTGACGGTAGATTTTAATAAATTCGCGTGAACAATATATTTGCATGAAAAGCTGTTTGTTTCTTTAAAATAAATAAATAAAATACTAAAGTTAGGCGGTGTATAATTGTTCAAGTTCGGGTATAAATTATGCATTGCTGTTTCTTTTTATGCGTTATTATTATAATCTGATGTTATAGAAATCGAATGTGCATCAAATATATTGTATACGAATTGAACAATTTAAAACAGACATTGTATTATCATTTTATCCTGATTTTTGAGGTCAACTGAATAAATGAGTGAAGAAGTTCCCAATCAAATTAATAAAACAGAACGTTTTAATTAGAAAATTTTCGTATTCTTTAAGGTTTTTTTTATGTTTTGTTTTTCTTAGGGTAGGCACAGCTTTTCAGCCACGCCACTACACGACGGCTACAAAACATGTCATTTTTTTAACATGTTTACTTGCCTACCGATTGGCGATCGGTTTATTTCCAAATTCCACCGAAATGTTTTGTGACACTTATAACGGATCAAATACATTGAAAGGATTAAATATGCCTAGAAATAGACGTGATACTATGTGAGTACCTTGGTTTTGCTAGGGAAAGAATCATTCTGGAATTTTAACTAAGACTAGAAATCACCAATTACCATTTTTTTAAAAAGAAGTGTGGCGGAAAATTGGGGTAGCTCATTTATTTATTTGATTATATGTCCATCTGGGCTTTTACATGGATTTTAGAACATAATATAAAGAGCTATCGAAAATTACAAATATAAAGATATTCTAAATTCATAAAGAAATGAACAATCTTTTTCAAACGTTTAATAATGACATAAAATAGAAAACCCAAAACAATATTATAAGAAAAATCATTAACGCTACATTTTACAAGCTACATTCATTCACAGGATTCATTAAAATGCTGGTATAGATGACGCTTTACTGTTTAAATGGAATCAGCAGATACATGAACAACACATTCAAACCTAATGGCCAGATCATGCATCTTATTGGTAAATGAATGAGGTAATTTACGTGTTGCAGAAAAATGTTACAGTTTTTCTTGCATTCCTCGTCAGTACATTTAATTTAATAGTGGTGAGGATGGCAAGGCTGTCAATTAGGTTGTTAATGATTCTGTATAAAACAACTAGGTCCGACACAATTCTCCCGATAGACAGCGTAATCAGATGCAATCGATTCATCAAACATACATAAATAATATTTTCAATTGTAATTATGAGTTAAAAATTTATGTATTGTTAGAAAAATATAAAATTTATTGTTAGAGTTATACTCGTAAATACGAAGGTACCACTATCACGTGCGCGAATACCTTTTTCAAAGCCGTTAATTAAGTCATGTCTGCAGAACGACTGTCATTACATAATGAGTAAAATAACTACTTAGTATTTTTTTTCCACGCCATGTACCGCTGCCTTGAGTGGAGCTATAAACAGCTGATAATCTTTGTGTTTGGCAATGCTTGGTTCATCCGCATTCAGGCGACTTCTGAAAAAAGGCAACCAACGCCCAAGGAAAAAAACTGGACTGGACAATATGACCATGTCGAGCAATTATTTGTACATTTTTGGGGCAACACGAGATGCCGCCTTAATTAACTTTTTGTTGTTGTTATTATTTCTACCAGGAAGAGAAGAGGTAATTCTTGTACAAATAGGTAAAGAGAGAGTCATTCAGATGAAGATATTTAATTTCTAACTTGAATTTTGTACATTTTCGAGTCAATAGGCCAATTTTGAATTATTAGGTTATTTGTTCATGTTAGCTTTTTACATTATTTGCTGTATTTTATTAGAAATAATTGTTAGTGCCTACTCAATGCATGTACATAGATTTATTATAGACATTATTTTATTTGTGTAGTATGTATTACAAAAGACACTCATTTTTCTAGAACGTATATATCTAATTTTTTGTCCTTTACTTTATGAAAAATTTGCTTATTCTTTTTTTGAAGTTGTATATTAGTCATGAATCAACTTGTGAAATATATATAAACTAACCGTTCGTTTATAAAATTAACTAAGGGTTTGTTTTATAAACGAACTACCAAATTTCTGTTACGCAAGGAAATATTTCGTTAACGGACGTTAATCCTCCGTTTTTTTTCATCTTGAATGATTATCACGAATGCAAATAACATATTGTCCTTTTAATTAAAATAGTGCACGGTTTCAAATAAGCGATCGTCGGGCAACAACTGATAGCCGTCAAATGATTGGTAATCTTACGAACATTTATAAAATGGCGAAATCGGCCGGTAGATCAAATTAGTTAAAAATGGTATCAAGCGTTACGAACGGATGGTTATAAATCCGACCTCGAACAATACAAAAAACAACAACTAAGTTCTAAATACTTATTCAAACAGATTAGGAAAAATTCCACCTTCGTTCAAAACAACCTGCATTTGTTCAAGATCCATCGGGAGATAAAAATATTTAATTGAAAAAAAATTACTAGACCGTAAAATATTACTAGACACGTTCGTACTCAAGTCACACCTCCGTGGTCGAGGTGTAAGGCTCTCGACTACGAATCCGAAGGTCGCCGGTTCAAATCCCGACGTGCGCAAGTAAATTTCATTTAACGAATGTGTGCTGTTTCACAATTAATTAATTTAAAAATAATACATAGAATATTTGCGCACTTTCCAGAGTGGAAGATACTCAGAATCGCGCTGGTGAATGACCACCATTCAGAATTGAAACGTTGCTTGAAATGGCTTTTAGCTGTGTTTGGTGACCAGATCGGAATAGCCAGGTATTTCCCGACCTTCCTCTCCCTCTTCTCCTTTCCCTCCCTAATACCTTCAGCCTCACAACATTGCCCAATTGGGGATGCCATAGTCTCACTGGCTCCAGACGGTTGGAAGCAGTTGGGACTCTTGTACGATATTCATATATACAAAAACAAGTAGGTGCGAATTTTTTCTGCGTGTTTATTGCTTCGCATTACATGTACAGTCGATATTTTATTTTATGTCTAAGAATGCGTAATTTTATTAAGTAAAGATTTTGAGTTAATCGGATAGTTATCTGGTATAATATCAATTCACGGTATTTTCCACAGTAAACTGGAAAACTTGTCTTTATATCAAAACTTAATAAATAAAAACATTGTACCCGATGTTCATGACAAGATTCTTATAAAATTTCAAAAAATTACTAAATAAGGTTATACGTATGTTTTCTTACTACTTTTCGTTCAAGATCGCAGGCACAAATCCAAACGAACATTTTAAT
The DNA here is from genome assembly GCA_022606495.2 of Halesus radiatus. Classification (NCBI taxonomy): domain Eukaryota; kingdom Metazoa; phylum Arthropoda; class Insecta; order Trichoptera; family Limnephilidae; genus Halesus; species Halesus radiatus. The sequence goes on from JAHDVE020008254.1 coordinate 39,532, forward strand.
TGATTTTCAAAGATTCCCGTTAAACCACTATTTAGTATATAGTTTGTCCATAGAACTTTCAATAACAATTTAATGATTACTGATTCATTTTATTAAGCATTTAGAAACTATATCCAATAAAGCTTTGAAAATATTGGGTTTTATTTTCAAGTGACTTCAAAAGTATCAATACTACAAAAACATTGTATATGTCACTAGTTAGGAGTCATATCGAATATAATTCCACAGTTTGGTGTCCGAAATATGGAGTTAATTCAAACACACGCTTTGAAAGCTTAAAATATCTAAATTTTCGAATGGGTTTTCCTAGAGTATGCATAGATTACGATTAAGTACTTTATTAATTATATTTAAAAAAAATTATCTGAACGAAGAATTATTTGCGATTTAACACGTCCATTTAAGATTGTTAACTCAATGTTTTATACCCCCGAACTGCTACATTTGATTGCTTTTTATATTCCTGGTAGGACAGCTACAAGAAAGTACCTACCATTTTATTGTCACAATTGAGCGTCTCAATATTATTCCCCTATGCGACGTATTCAATATCTGGGGAACAAGTATTTTGATGTTGTTGATATACAGGGTTTGTCGCAAAAGTATCGAGAAAAAAAAATTCGTACAATTTATTGCCAATAAACGTACAAATACTTAATATTCTTCAAAATACGCCCCTTGGGCGTCAATACACTTTTTATAGCGTTTCTTCCACTCTTGGAAGGCACCCTGGAAGGCAGAAGACGGAACCCCCTTAAGGCACTGCGTCGAAGCGGTTTTCACCTCATCCAACGTCTCCAAATGGCATCCCTTTAGGCTACGTTTGATGCGGGGGAACAAAAAGAAGTCGAAACTGTACGGCGGTTGCGGCAATCTTGCCTCCATTGCTTAGCGAGGAACTCCTGGACGACGAGAGCTGAGTGTGAGAGGGCATTGTCGTGATACAAAATCCAGGTGTTGGCGATCTCCTTTCGAATGCGGCGAATCCTTTCGCGCAACCGTTTCTTTTTCATGTTGCACTTCTCCGCTATTAAGCAGACACTGAGACGACGATCGAACTGTAACACTTCCCTCATTTTTGTGACGTTGTCATCAGTTTTGGAAGTTGACGGTCGTCCAACGCGCACATCGTCTTCAATTGATTCCCGGTCGTTTTGGAACTGTTTGTGCCACTCGTAAACTCTTGCCTGTGACATGGGTTCTTCTCCGAAGGCTTCCCAAATCATGGCCAGGGTCTTGATACCGGTTTTTTTTCAGCCGAACCAGAATTTGATGGCTGCCCGCTGCTCCAGCAAATGTTGCAGCTTGATTTCCGACGCTACGACAAAACACACTTTGCGCGGATCACTGTGCTAGCTCTACCGTTGCTCGGAGAGGATTTGGTAGCTGCGACTTCCCCCTACCATCCTCACCACTCGACGCATCCCGCTACCCCTTCTAGCTCAGTCAGGATTTTTTTCTCGATACTTTTGCGACATACCCTGTATATGGTACCTCAATGATACAGTATAAACATGCATTCGTATGTTTTTTTTTCATCTAGGTTATTTGAAACTATTTAACTCTGGAAAAAGATATCAATTTTTTTTTGTTTCTTTTATATTGTCTAATATAATATGCACCCTTTCAATATTATTTATAGATGTCCATGTAAAAGCCTGGGCGTAAATAAATAAATTACAATAATTACAAACATGTATATTATTTTTATAGATATATCTAAAGAAATGGACGTACATTTTATCATAATGCTACACGGAATACAAACTATAGATTGATAGAAGCGCCTAATATAAGGTATTTTTACTTAGGAGCCATTTTTCCGCACTCCTATATACGACACATTCAAATTTCTAATATTGCTCGGTAACATGTTTTGCTTTGAGAATATATCCACTGGTTTTCGTATAGCGTGATAATGTTTCTTTCAACCATTGATTGTCACGGGTCAACCAGCAATGATCAATCATTCAAAGATCATTGAGTTACAGGTGTGATAGGTCGGCTTTGTCATACGACACGATCAATAATTATTTATCCCACTCCATAAAAATACTGATTTATTCACTGAGATTTACAATGGAACTGTGCGGTGTAGTGTGAATATGATAATTTACCGCCGGCAATATATTGATTATCCGTTGATTGATTATTTGCGCGTAGTCAATAATCGTGCTAACGATTTTAACGAATGGTTAATGTCTTAATACGTCTTATAATATTTTTTATACTAAGTTTTGCTATCTGATATTGAAAGAGTAAGTTATTATTTGTTTCTATATAATAACCGTTGTTATTAACCAGTGATAAATAAATATTATTATAGCGATAACCAGAGTTGGTGATACGTGTAAGGTGCGTGAAAGAACTCCGTATTTTTTGTTTCACTTTTTTTGTGCTTTAAAATCACGTAACTGTTGTGTATTTATCTCTTGAAAATAAAATTCAGATTACAGTAACACTTGGTTATTTATTAACAAGATGCACGGAGTCGTAGGTAATGGATTTGGCGAGTCAGGAAACTAAGCTGAGTCTAATACAATGGTAATAATCTCTCTGTCTGACCTTGAGAGGTTCTCAGGTATCACTCCTGCACTCTCTTGCGGACAGTGTCATCTATGTAAGACAATTGAAACTAAGATAATAAAATGACTATCTTTTTTCTATTCATATCCATTTTGTTATATAATGTTAGAAAATATGTTTAAATAATTGTGTTTGTACAAGAGTAATGGTGCTAAGGACTGTTTTTTTATAATTTTTTTTTATATGAATACAGCACAAGAGTCCCAACTGCTCCCAACCGTCTGGAGCCAGTGAGACTACGGCATTCCCAATTGGGGAATGTTGTAAGGCTGAAGGTATTGGGAAGGGGAAGGAGAAGGGGAAGAGGGAGGTGGGGAAATACCTGGCTATTCAGATCTGGTCACCAAACACGGCAAATGCCATTTCAAGCAACGTTTCAATTCTGAATGGTGGTCTTTCACCAGGGCGATACTGAGAGTATCTTCCACTCTGGAACGTGCGCAAATATACTATATATTATCTTTAAATTAATTAATTGTGAAACAACAGAAATTAATTAAATAAAATTTACTTGCGCACGCCGAGATTTGAACCCGCGACCTTCGGATTCGTAGTCGAGAGCCTTACCCCTCGACCATGGAGGCCGTCGAATGTATTTAGGTAATGAGTATAATGAAACCAATCTAAAACTTTTTCCGGTTATTTATTTTATCAGACCGAACGGCTTTTAAACAATCAGGTTCATTTTCAGATGGATAGCTTTGCTCATACTCGTAGATAATATGAGAATATATCACCATGAAGGTAGTACTTGCAATAAATAATTTTATCACACTAGAAAAATGTTATTAAATCAATTTATTTCCTTTTAATACTTGGCTATTATTTGTATCTAATCAATTATATCAGGCTAAAAAAAACACAGTTTCATATATAATGGTACATAATTTTCACTGCAGTGAATGTTCTACGGGGAATTTTCCGCGGCGATTAAAGTAAACCGGATACCGGATTTTATATATATACCAGAATGTGTGGCTTTAAACATAATAAGGAACTCCAGTGAAAAATATAATTGCTTTAAAAATATATATTCGAAATTATTATTTTTCGATTGTGTATTTTATTTTAAAAAAGTATTTTTTTAGTTTTGGCGAAATTTAAAATTAATCTGGGTGACTTTAACCTATATACTTGTTGTTCAATATAAACAACTTTTATTAATGAAAGAAATTAGAGTATTCATGATCAAACCAATTCTCAATACGGATATAATGATAATGTTAATGGTCAATACTATTATTATTCTTTGAGTTAAAGTAAAAAATTGTACAGTTTTATTACTTATGTTTAGTTATGGTTTACCATCAATATAATATAAAACGATGTACGGTAAAGCTCATCCTTGTTTCGACATTTGACATTCTAAATATCAAAAGTGATCAAAACCGACGGGCCATAGATTTAGAGCGTTTTACCGGGCTTTGAAAAATTGAAACTTTGAAAATTATTTTAACTATGAAAACTAACTTACTGGTATTTAAGTTTGAACGAGTGTTATTCATAAAAATGTACTGGAGTTCCTTATTGGATCGCGAAATATTACGAATGAATTTCTTATTAACAATCAAGTATAAATATTTTACCATATAAAAGGAATGATCATTTTTCAAAACTGAAGTGTATAGATTTCAAAACCGACCTGAAAAAATGTAGCACCCGTAAAAAATACGAGAATCATTAATAATATTTAACAATTTGAATATTATGCAGTTATAAATCAATATTTATAGTAGATACATGTCTTATTTCGGTCTTCTCAACGAAATAAAGTAACATACAATGGGTATCTTGACAACTTTATCTAATGTGGTGGAGAAATTGCCATTTGGAATCCATTTATAATAAGGTAATTTATTTGAGATGTTTGCGTGGGAAGACTACCGATTGTTTGGCGCAGAAGAAGTGCGTGATCCACTTGGGAAATGTGAGTTCTGTTACGAAGATGGAGAGGTTTTATTGGGCATTGTGATCCTTAAAATCGTAATAATTTTAACACGTAACTTATAATGCGTTTGTTTGTTTTTGTAGCTTTATTTAGATGTAAGCAAATTTTCATACATCTAGTAATAAAAAACATATAAGATATATAATAAAATAAATAGAGTCATAAAATTATAACGGAAAGAATACAGTTAATAAAAAAAAAAAGAAATACAGTTACCCCAGTTCAAAAAAAAAAAAAAATAGGGTTTAAGAAATACAGTTAGTACAAATAGAAATACAAGTCATAAATTTTTCTTTATGTATATAGCACATGTTTTACGGAAAGTGCCAAGACTTGAGGCTTCCTTTATGGAATTTGGTAGGTTATTATAAAGTTTTTGCCCTTTATAAAACACGCTGTTCTGTGTACACGTAAGTTTTGTTTTGGGAAGCCTGAAGTCTCGGCAACTCCTCGTAGGATAATTGTGAATATTTTCATGATACATAATATTAGTTTGCAGATATTTAGGGAGCATGTTATTTTTAAGCTTGTACATCATTGTTAATGTATTATATATTATATGTTGTTTAGTTGTCATCATATTTAAGTTTTGTAACATAGTTTTAACTCTAGTAAAGATATTACATTTCAGAATCATCCTCATTCCCCTATTTTGTATAACCTGTAGTTTATTATTTTGGGCCTCGTTACATAAGAATAGAACACTAGAACAATAATTTAAATGAGGAGTTACAATAGAATTGTATACAAGGTGCGTTGTCTTGAGATCCAAGTTATTCCTAATTCTTTTTAGGAAGCCAACTTTTTTAGCAATTTTCTTAGATATGTATTCGAAGTGTTTGTCGAATTTTAATTTATCATCTAATATTATACCTAAATATTTAATACTGTTAACCCTTTCTATCTTTATGTTTGACGTAACAAGAACAAACCCATGATTATTGTGCCTTTTTCTAAATATGAAAAGCTTCCGATGGTAATTTATTATTAATGGTATTTTTGAAATTTTACAATAATATAATCTTGCTAGTATATATATTTTTATGGGCGATTTTTTTATGTCTTCCGATGGCACTGTAAAACTAGATAGTACATAGAAAAAGGCTTTGCAAGTATTTTGTATTTTGTAGAACTAACAGTTTTTCATAATATGTTACTATTTATATTGGGCTATAGAAAAAAAGACGATTGGTTTTAGCAATAAGAATACACAATGCAAAAAATAAATCAACCTACTGTTACCAATGGGAAGGAGCGGATTAAGTTAACCTTGGAGTAAAAAAACATATTCAGTAGGTTGTAGAACAGGTGCCATGTACGTATTGTCCCATCAGTAGGGACAAAAAATCACGTTATGTAAAACTAGGAGCAAAAAAATATTAATCTAAATAATATTCAATAGTGTTTAACCTACACGAAGTAGTGTGCTGTCATGTATTTAAAATATTTTTTCTTTAATGTAGGTATGTACTGTTTTTTGTGTGGTAGGTTTGTGTGTCGTCTATCATTAGACAATTGTGGATAATAATGATAACAGTGTATTTTAGGCCACCGTCAAAAACCGGGTGCAGCAAAAATGCAGGAAATGTTTCGCGATATTTCCTCCATCGACTCTCTGACGGGTCTGCAGTGATTTGTAGCCGCCGGTAAATTATGGGTATTGCAGATTTCTGTTGTCACATTCACCGCAGAATGTTATCGGATTGTCAGAATCGAAAAATATCGAATTAATCAAGTGAAGACGGGTCTCTGATATGCTATTTATTCCTTCGAACGAGACGGAAAAGGAAGAGGTTTTAGGTCCACCTCTACATCGAAGGTAAAATTCATTGTAGGTTATGTATTGCTGTCAGAAATCTGTCCAGAGATCATATCAAATTCCGGCTAACGTACCGAATGTCAAAATTTTTTTTCCAAGAACTGGTCCAGCACGTTACTCCATATATAAGAAGTCTTCCTATTGCACACCAAACTTTCTCCGTTATCCCCTTTACAGCATATGCTAGAAATTTATAGTTATAAAAGCGTGCATATTTCTCTACCTTCGTTATTAGCCGAAAATTCATACCCCCTCCACGTTTGAATTCAAAGGATGAATGACGAGTGAACGATCGAAACGCAGTGCATAGATTTACTGGGGGCGTGTTTACTGAAAAGCTACTGAATTGTTGTCCCGCTTGTGGTATAACAGAAGTACGTCGCACCACTCCCGCTTCCCCCCCCGAGTCGTGAGCTAGTGCCCATTGAAATGTATGGCGCAGTTACCTGTCGGTATCACGCATGAGGTTTATGTCGATTCCCTACCGAACCGTCAGAGAATGGCCTAAGTCATATTTTACTTCGGATAGGTAGGCACGTGTTATTGTTAATTTACCAAAAATTTACATTTTATATTCAGGGGTGATCTTCTAACCTACATTTACTCCCATAGTTGTATTTTCATGATATGAACAACCCGTTTTACTACTTATTATTAATAATGAATCCATGGAACAGGCATTAAAGTAACAGTTTGATATATCAAACAATAAATTATTTGGCTCATTTACGCAATATTTAAAACACGTGCAAGAGTGATTAAGCTATCTCTTAATTGTTTTGAACAATACAAAAAGTAACACCGTAATAAAATATAGTTCATATTTTTAAACTAATTTAAAAAACCCTTCTCTAACACGGTGAAATACTCACTGTGTTAAGCGAAGAAATGGATGAATATTTATTGAATTTGAGGTATGATATCGATGAAGATGGCATAAAGTGAACTGATCTCATTAGCTCAGTTGGTCGAGTGGTTGTCCCGGTGAGATAGAGGTCCTAGGTTCGATTCTCAGATGCGACTGACACCTTTTTATTTTCTGTCGTTTTTCATTTAGCATTTGTTAATATAATATTAACTATTTATTAGGTTTATAAGCTTCAATAAGTTATTAAAATAAATTTGATAATAATATGTCTTCAAAAATTGTTGACGGCAAGAGGGACGTCGGAGAGGTATTATTTGTTACTTTGGAATAACAATAATATTATTAGGCAATACGATAAACTAAACTTTTTAAAAAAAAACAACATTTGTAAAGTATTTAAAAAAATTACACTGTCATTTATCAAAATCAAATCAGAAATATGATTTTTTCATTGAATATTAAAAAAAATAGTAAAATAATTGCATTCCTTTTCCGGTACGTTTTTTAAATGAACGTTTTGTAATTCGCATTAAAAAAACACTTATGTTACTGTTTTAGAAAAAAGTAACTTACCCTATTTTTTTTTAAATTTCTTCTCGACAATTTAAAGAAAAAAAAACTTTATATATAAAATATATTTTGAAGATTTTCAACATTTTGAAATATTTTTAAAACTTTTGTTTGTAATAAATTCTCCTTATATTAATGTTAAGCCAACATATAATGTTTAAAATATAAATAATAAATATTTTACTGTTTAAAAATAATATATGTATCGTTTTGCGTAACTATATTACGATTATTTGAATTAATAAATTATCTTCGTTCGATTTCCCCTTCCCCAATAAAGAAAATTTCTTCGTTATTAGTTAAGCTTTACTTACAAAATCTTCATAATTTATGTGATTCAATTACCTCAATATCTTGAGGAGAAGGAGAACCGTAATTAAAAAATAATCTCTAGTAAGGCAACAAAACTTTTGAGTAAGTAACCTGCTCACTACCGTTATGGGTCCATCACTAATGCTACACAAATATAAATAGTGGACTTAACGCCACGGGGAGCTAATTTATTCAACATTTGTATTTTTATGTGCGAAATAATGCATTGTTAATATTTGAAACTAAGGCGAATAAATATATTAAAAAGCCATTTATCAATACTAAATTGGACAATCATGAATGTTGAACCATCTCATCTCCCACGCAATGACCGATCCCTTGTTACCTTTCTTCATATTTTATAATTTAGTAATTTAACACTATCCGTATAAGTCACGTGAAGTTATTGACGTTTTTTTCAGTTTTTTAGCGATCGATGCAACAAGATAAAATAATGGGGAATTGGTACCAACGATAGCCGGGAAATTTTACAACTAGGTGACTTATCAATAAAAAAAGTGTAAAAAAAATAATAAGAAATATTTTGTGTAAACCACTGTTTACTATATAAATATTAACATGTATCGGAAGGGAAGGGTCCCCCATCGGGATACACAGTATAAATTATAAATAATAACAAGTAAAGACAAATAATAAATATAGAAAAATAGTAATGTAAGAATAGATAAATTACAAACGTAAACAAAAATTAACAACACGTGATGAAAGTAAGTAATTAATTAAAAATGTTAAAATAATTAAATAATTGAAATTATCCGATACACCATCTAGATTGCAAATAAGTTCGAGTAGAATCTTGCAGTCAGTATACCTGTAGAAAGATAGCTGCCAAGAATAGATAGAAATTAATTAAAGATGATATTAGTAGTTCTTAGAGGTGAAGTATGATAACGATAGAAAATGAGGGAGAAGAATGTGGTGGCATTGGCTTAATTGATTAGAGTCCGGAAACTCGAATATATTGAGACGTCTTGGATCGCGTCCCGGTTGCCACCGTTACCTTTTATTTTATGTATCTTTCCTGTTATATATTTCGTTTGAGATTTGTTAATATATTCATAAAATAAAATGTTACATATTAATTAGATTGCGTAACGACGGCCTCCATGGTCGAGGGGTAAGGCTCTCGACTACGAATCCGAAGGTCGCGGGTTCAAATCGGTTCAAAGCGGGTTCTAATTAATTTGAAGACCACCATTCAGAATTGAAACGTTGCTTGAAATGGCTTTTAGCCGTGTTTGGTGACCAGATCTGAATAGCCAGGTATTCCCCACCTTCCTCTTCCCCTTCTCCTCCCCCTCCCCAATACCTTCAGCCTCACAACATTCCCCAATTGGGAATGCCATAGTCTCATTGGCTCCAGACGGTTGGGAGCAGTTGGGACTCTTGTGAGGTATTCATATAAAAAAAAAAAAAACAAGTATGTCGCTGGAATACTAGACGACAGCACAGTATATTTTCGTGAACTTTTTCGATTTGGTTTTGCTGCATCCTATTTGTTTCATTTCCATATTCTCACACGATGATGATACGAAAAGGAGCGGCCGCCATTTCGGCAATAAATTATATTATCGTCTCTATTCCTCGCATAAACAATGAAACATTAAATAAGAGCAGCGGATTTGGCATTCTGCTGGTTAGAGTGGTTAGTGCAACAAACACCGCGCGTGGGACGGGGAACATCTGCCATAATTTATAATGTGTTGTAAACTATAAGTTGTTTTAAATATGAGTACAAGTGATTGCTGAAGATAGGTTGGGTTACCGGAAAAATAAAATAGTCTATTTAAAATAAAAAAGTAAATAAGAAAATCTAATTTACTGTAATAACTTATCGGAGCTTACAAATCTCATTGTAATAATTAAGTATTGAAGATATATTAACATATCTCATATAAAATATGAAACAGAATAATTTTTTTTATGGATAATAATGTCCCCACTTAAATGTAATTGTAATTTTGACGGCCTCCATGGTCGAGGGGTAAGGCTCTCGACTACGAATCCGAAGGTGGTGGGTTCAAATCCCGGCGTGCGCAAGTAAGTTTTATTTAATTAATTTTTGCTGTTTCACAATTAATTCATTTAAAAAAAAAAATAGTATATTTGCGCGTACGTTCCAGAGTGGAAGTTACTCTCAGTATCGTCCTGGTGAAAGACCACCATTCAGAACTGAAACGTTGCTTGAAATAGGTTTTAGCCGTGTTTGGTGACCAGATCTGAATAGCCAGGTATTTCCCCACCTTCCTCTTCCCCTTCTCCATCCCCTCCTCTTACTCTACTCTTTTAGTTTCTGTCCTTTTGTCCGGTTTCATCTTTCATTTAGGTTATGTTAATATTATTTTCTTCAATGATTAAATATTACTATGAGATTTTAAAATCTCAATTAAAAATTGAATTCTTTAGACTTTTATGAAAAGTCAGTAGATGTCTCATATAAATAAAAAGTCAAATTTTAATCCGACACACTGTTTAAGATTGCAATTGTGTTCGGGTAGAACTTTGTAAACATCATAAAAATAGCTGCCAATAATATGAGATTAAAAATTTAAAATAATATTCACAAATCTTGAATTTGAGATGTGATATCGATGAAGATGACACAAATTGAAGTGGTCTCATTAGCTAAGTCGGTTGAGCGTTGCCCCAGATAGGCAAAGGCCCTGGGTTTGAGTCCCAGATGCGACTGAAATCTTTTTGGTTTCTGTCCCTTTGTCCGGTTTCATTTTTCATTTAAGTTATATTAATATTATTTTCTTCAATGATTAAATATCCATTTATTGTTATTAATCCAGCTTACGTGTAATATAGCGACCATTTATCAAGACACAAAATAACGTAATTTTCTTAAGTAAATATTACGGTTATCAACGAAGAACAGACCAGCAACGCTTCAGAGAACTTAAACAGTATTATTATTAAGTAAACTAATTACATAGGAAATCTAAAATTACCTCTAACATCACAGTAAACGCATCCATCAGCTTTTACGACATCCGAAGATTGGGACGAGAATTCACCAACCAGTTCCTTCTCCGTAGTCGTTGATATATGTTACATCTTGTACTGGAAAATAGGCGTTGGTTGTTAGGATATTGTAGGGTTCTGTGTTTGAGATCGGGTCGTGACCCTTTCCCATGCAGTAATGATCAGGACTTAACACTTGGAAGGGTCGCAGCGAGATCTATCTCTCAATCTTTTGGCTTTTCGCTTCCGTGATTCTTAGGTCCATTGGGTAGTCTGCCAGTTAAGCTCCAGACAACTCACCAAAAAGTTGAAAGTATGTATTGAACGGATTTTTTTTGGATTTTTAATACAGCTTCTATTATAGATATATATATATATATAATAGAAGCTGTATTAATCTTTCCGTTGTCAAGATTGGTAGTCAGAACCTCTTAAATTACTATCATCCATGTAATATTTTAAAAAGAGACTTCATAGTTTTGATATCTTTTGTATTTCAACAAAACCCATAAAGATATAATTTACCATTGAAAAAAATAAACTTAATTACTAGATTAGAAAAAAAATCTTGTTTAGATATATTTCTAGCCACAAATAATATTTCTTGTGCTCCGGAACCATACTACATAGCTACACGTTCCCGAGGGCGTAAGGTAATCGGCCGCCTAACCGCCAGCAGGTAGCAAATGTTAAAGCACGCGGCAAGTTAGTGGAGCCCCGGCCGCCGGCCGTAGGCCACGTTCGTTGGTGAATGGAGAGGTTTTTTATAAAATGAACTATATTAAGATAATTTTTTCACAAAAAAGATATTAAACGTGTAAGCAATAAGAAGTGTATGCAATAAAATTTATGAATAAATGGAATTATAATGATAAAATGCTTTCGGTAACTGAGTCACCCCTTACAGTAACGGAAGTTTTGTTTTGCATATTGGCATGCCGAATTTTCAAGAAACATTAAGATTCTTACACTCCCTGGAATAGGTTTGCCAGTGAGCACCATCAGAACTTAGGAAGCGATAATTTAGAGATTGCAAGAAAGTTTATTCTCGAGCCTAATCTAATTATAAAACGTTTAATGAGAACTTAGTAAAATGTAAATTTTTAAAAAAGTTTCCATTCAGCAAAAATGTTAAAATAAACACATTATGCTTTCGGGCGGATTAAATAAATAGTATGATAAATATTTTTAATTATTTGAAAATCTCGTTAGATATAAAGCTCTTAATTTTGTTCTTTTGGTGAAGTGGCAATAATTTACCTAGTATGTTGTGCCGTTTTAATACATGAAGAATTGATAGCTACACAGAGACTTGTACATAATGTGAGGTATTTAGCCGAGCATTCGGAAACTGGATCTTAACCCTAAATTGATGCCCCCGATTGATGGGGGTTAAAGGTTAAAGGATACTGGAATACTATCCTTTTGGAGGCGAGAAACAAGGAATAAATTTAATTATGTTGATAATAATGTTCTATAATGAGATAAAAACCGCGAAAGTAAATAAAACATTAGGTAAATGTAGACATTTAAAAAAACAATTAATGTAAATCAAATTTAATAATGTTATTGTTAAGTAAGTAAGTTCTGCAAGTATTTTTAGTTTTTTTTATTGTGACAGCTGTTTCGGCGTTTAAGTCAATCGAACTGGTAGAAAATAGCATTTTTTATATGAATACCCCAGAAGAGTCCCAACTGCTCCCAACCGTCTGGAGCCAGTGAGACTATGGCTTCCCCGATTGGGGAATGTCGTGAGGCTGAAGGTATCGAAAAAGGGAAGGTTAAGGGGAAGGGAAAGGTGTGGAAATACCTGGCAATTCATCACCATTTAAAGCCATTTAAAACAACGTTTCAATTATGAATGGTGGTCTTTCACCAGGGCGATACCGAGAGTATTTTCCATTCTGGAACGTGCGCAAATATACTACGTATTATTTTTTAATGAATTAATTGTGAAACAGATCAAATTAATTAAACGCCTTCAACGCCGAAACAACTGTCACAATAATAAAAACTAAATATACTCGCAGAACTTAATAATAACATTATTAAATTTGATTTACATTAAATTTAAAAAGAATAAATTTAATGGAGTTCTACGAATTAAACACAAAAACAATTAATAAATGTAGACATCTTTAAAAGGGAATTTTAATACATGCATAAACTTACTATATGTTTTCTATCTAATTTACTTCATAGAATCTGAATATTCTGTAGTATTTAAAAAAAATTGTACACGTTATTTGTTAAAAAAAAATGCATTAAAAATACTTTAAAAATAAAATTAATGAACTTAAATCAGATACGTCAGTTGTCCTGGCCTGAATTCCAGGACGGGACTGGATGTCGGATTCCATTGCTAAGGAACTCACTATTCACGGTCCGTTACGTGATATTCCTGTTCCAGTTAGAGACTATTTCCTTATTCTAAAAAGTAAATACAAACTTCAATGGTCCTCTGAATGGATAATATCATCTCTAACAAAAGGTCGTCAGTACTCATTAATACAATCTTTTATTCCTGTCAAGCCGTGGTTTCATAAATATGCTTGCATACCAAAAAAATATACTTCCTCCATAACTCGAATGAGACTAGGTCACACTTCTTGTGTTAGTCATCTCGCCAGTTTCCACATAGTCAGCTCCCTTTACTGAGATTGTGGGTCAGAGGATACTCTAGAGTCTAGAGCATAATTGCTTTGCGTGTCCTATCAATGACCAATTTCCAAACTGTATGCACGAATTGGTAAAACTTAAAATTGATCTCCCTCCCAGTATTCCCTGCCTTTTAAGTCTCAACTCCCCCCAAATTAACAATTTATTAGCAAAATTTATTATAAAAATGGCATTAAAATTAAAGTAATTGGGGATTAAAAACACATACATTTACACTGAAACTTACTTTCTTCAATTTTATTTGCTCAAATATTATATCCTGTTTAAAAGTAACTAAATGGCTAAGATCGCCATTAATGTGTGAAAGCTATAAAAAAAATATTCGACCGTAAATTTTAATGAATTAACAAAAAAATCTACTTAATTGATTTTATGGTTTGATCCATTATATTAAATGATTAAAATAAAAGTTTTCTCTACTAGCCAACTAATCCAAAGCTTGGTCAAATATCTCCTCCAAGTTGAGGCATTGACATATTAACCGAAAAACCTCTTTTATGCGATTAATATTATTTTTATTAATATAAAAAGCACGACGTTAGATTTTATCAATAAAACGTATTTATTTTATTGCAAAACCTTGAATTTCAACATCACGATATTTGCGACACCTAAAAAATCGACACGAATAGGCTTTATTACCAATGTACCAGACGTAATCTGGCACACCAGCGAACTGAAGAAGCCGACTGATCCCAATCCACGGAGCGAGGCTTGGAGGGGGAGGTAGCTCTCCTACCGTTCCTTTTGCAAGTAGGAACGGTACTGACGACAACGACTTTTGTTAATCTTGTCCGAGGCAGCTGCTTATTGGATCCAGTCCGAGGCAGTAGTCCGATGGAGGTAAGCAGTGGTCAGAGTGAAACAAGGCGAGTGGTTCAGAAGTCGGAGCGGGCGGCGGGCAGAGAGGAGTACTTATCAGGCTGGCGGTCAAATGCTAACTGCCGCAAACTAGCGTTTGCAGGCTATTTATGCGGTCCACCAAGCGCGGACCGCCGGTGCCGTGTAGATGTCTAACAAGTCGGTCTCCCTCTCACCAACCGTACCGCTCCAACACTTTTATTCAGTCATTTCAGTTTGAGCGGTCTGGAGCGAACAAGCTCGCCAGACCGCCCGTTACATATATTAACAATCAAAACATAATTTAATAATAACTGTGCAGCTTTAAATATTCCGAGAGACGACGTCCGATACACTCCCCTCGTGGAGCTTGGCTACACTTTTCTGCGAAGGGCGTGCCGTCTCTCGGTGCGGCGATGAATCATCCGGGGGTCATCCGCAGAGGTGGGGATGCGCTGAGGTTACCCATGCATCTCGTCGTGGCGAGAATGCTCCCCTCGTCAAAGGGTTGGGGCTGGGAAGCGCTGAGCTGTGGCGCGTGTTGTAGCACTTGTTTCATTTCCCGGGCTATAGGTAGCGCCGGGCTGCGTTCGTGCAGAGTGGGCGGCCACCGGGGGGCGCTCGGAACAAAGGGGCCGCAGTTCAGCGAGGCGCGCTGCATTCTCGAAGCTTGTCGTTTTCCCGGGCTATGCTTAGCGCCGGGCTGCGTTCGCGCAGAGGTGGCCGCCGCCGAAGGGCTCCAGTAACAGGGGGGGGCGCAGTTCGGCTAGGCGTGCTGCATCCTTGCAGCTTGTTGTTTTCCCGGGCTATGCTTAGCGCCGGGGCCAGGGGCAGCGGGGCCTGGCGGTACGGTGCGCGCTCCTCTAAGCGGCGGCTTATTGCAGCGCAACCGGCATGGGACGGACCGGGGCCAGGAGCAACGGGGCCTGGCGGTGTGGGGCCGCGCTCAGAGCAGCGGCCGTCGATAGCGTAGCCGGCATAGATCGAGCCGGGGCCAGGAGCAGCGGGGCCTGGCGGTACGGAGCCGCGCTCCAATGAGCAGCGGCTTGCGGAAGCGTTACCGGCATAGATCGAGCCGGGGCTAGGAGCAGCGGGGCCTGGCGGTACGGAGCCGCGCTTCAATGAGCGGCGGCTTGCGGAAGCGTGACCGGCATAGATCGAGCCGGGGCCAGGAGCAGCGGGGCCTGGCGGTACGGAGCCGCGCTCCAATGAGCGGCGGCTTGCGGAAGCGTGACCGGCATAGATCGAGCCGGGGCCAGGAGCAGCGGGGCCTGGCGGTACGGAGCCGCGCTCCAATGAGCGGCGGCTTGCGGAAGCGTGACCGGCATGGATCGGGCCGGGGCCAGGAGCAGCGGGGCCTGGCGGTGCGGTGCCGCGCTCCATTGAGCGGCGGCCGTCAATGGCGAGTCCATGGGCAGCGTAGCAGGCGTGAGCGACGCTGGGAGCTGCCGGTGTGGTCAAGGCATACACATCAGGGTCCGGCGGGACGAGGTCGCGCTCTGCAGAGCAGCAGACAGTGCGCATCGGGTCGGGCGCCGCCGGGACAGGGATCGGTGCAACGCCATCTATGTTCGTGCATTCCAAACTCGGAATGTTGGTTTGCGCCCTCGCTATCCTTTTCAAGCTTTGGACGAAACCGATAGATGGCGCCGCCATCTGTGGTGCTAGATGAATTCTCAGATCTGTTATAAACTGCGCTATCTGTCGGGCACTCTCCCGAAGCCGATAGCCGCGACATCTCTCGGCGTCCAGTTTAAGCTGCGCCTGCCAAAGCGTATCCTCCAGAGAAGCTTCCCTTCTCGGCGAGGCGTGGGCAGTGGTAGGGTTCATCGGTCGAGTCGTTTTTAGGCCCGCGGTCTGGCAAGCGGCCAGCGAATCAGCAGGATCGGCAGCGAGATACTTCTCGAGCTGCGCCTGCCAAAGCGTATCCTCCGGAGAAGCTTTCCTTCTCGGCAAGGCGTGGGCAGTGGAAGGGGTAATCCTGCAAGTCGTTTTTAGGCCCGCGGTCTGGCAAGCGGCCAGCGAATCATTAGGATCGGCAGCGAGACACTTCTCGAGCTGCGTCTGCCAAAGAGTATCCTCGGGAGAAGCTTCCCTTCTCGGCGAGGCGTCGGCAGTGGCAGGGGTCATCGGGGGGGCAATCTGGCAAGCGGCCAGTGGGTTATCGGATTCGGCAGCGAGACACTTCTCGAGCTGCGCCTGGCAAAGCGTATCCTCCGGAGAAGCTTCCCTTCTCGGCGAGGCGTGGGCAGTGGCAGGGATCATTCGGCAGGTAATCTGGCAAGCGGCCAGCGAATCATTGATCGGCAGCGAGACACTTCTCTCGAGCTGCGCCTGCCAAAGCGTATCCTCCGGAGAAGCTTTCCTTCTCGGCGAGGCGTGGGCAGGGGCAGGAGTAATCCTGCGAGTCGTAGTGCAACGAGCGGCAAAAGCAGTTTTTGCGGCAGGGGCTGCGAGCGGCGAGGCTGCGAGCGGTAGCAGCGAGCGGCAAGGCTGCCTTCGGTAGGCCTGCAGTGGCAGGGCTGCGAGCGGTGAGGCTGCGAGCGGTTGGGCAGCGAGCGGCGAGGCTGCGATGGTAGGCAGCGAGCGGCAAGGCAGCCTGCGGTAGGCCTGCGCAGCGGCAGGGCTGGCGAGCGGCGAGGCTGCGAGCGGCGAGGCTGCTAGCGGTAGTGCAGCGATCGGCAAAGCAGCTTGCGGTAGGCCTGCGAGCGGCGAGTCTGCGAGCGGTAGGGCGAGCGGCTAAGCAGCCTGCGGTAGGCCTGCGAGCGGCAGGGCTGCGAGCGGGGGAGGCTGCGAGCCCGAGGCTGCGAGCGGCGAGGCTGCGTACGGTAGGGCAGCGAGCGGCGAGGCTGCGAGCGGTAGGGCAGCGAGCGGCGAGGCTGCGAGCGGCGAGGCGAGGCGGTAGTGGGCAGCGAGCAGCGAGGGCTGCGAGCGGCGAGGGCGAGCGGCGAGAAGCAGCGAGGCTAGGGGCAGCGAGCGGCGAGCTGCGAGCGGTAGGGCAGCGAGCGGCGAGGCTGCGAGCGGCGAGGCGAGGCAGAGCGGCGCGAGCGGCGAGGCGAGCGAGCGGGGCGAAGCGGCGAGCGGCAAGCGCTGCGAGCGGTAGGGCAGAGCGGGCAAAGCAGCTTGCGGCAGCCTGCGGTGCCGCTTCCTCTGAGAAGCGGCTTGTAGACGGTAGCCGGCGTGGAACAGGCAGGATTTGAGGCCAGGGGCAGTGGGGCCTGGCGGTTCGGAGCTGCGCTCCTCTGAGCGTGGCAGCATGCTGTAACGAAGCCGGCATGTATCCGGGCTGGGGACAGGGAGCAGCGGCGGCAAGGGAGCGGCGGGCAGCGAGCGGTAGAGCAGCGTGAGGCATGGCAACGGGCGGCAGGGCTGCGGGAGGGGCGGGCTGCGAACAGTAGAGCAGCGGGCGGCAGGGCACCGGGCCTCAGGGCTACGGGGGGGGGGGCGGGCTGCGAGCGATAGAGCAGCGTGCGGCAAGGCACCGGGCGGCAGGGGACCGGGGGGCGCGGATGCGGCCGCCCCGGTCGCCTTGGGATGGTTAATATTTCCCCCCCTCAAGGATGCTCTTCCTAGAGCGTAGTGAAGAGGCCATCTCTGCTCCGCAGAAGGATCCTGGCACGAAGGACCAGCTTATGTACCAGACGTAATCTGGCACACCAGCGAACTGAAGAAGCCGACTGATCCCAATCCACGGAGCGAGGCTTGGAGGGGGAGGTAGCTCTACTACCGTTCCTTTTGCAAGTAGGAACGGTACTGACGATAACGACTTTTGTTAATCTTGTCCGAGGCAGCTGCTTATTGGGTCCAGTCCGAGGCAGTAGTCCGATGGAGGTAAGCAGTGGTCAGAGTGAAACAAGGCGAGTGGTTCAGAAGTCGGAGCGGGCGGCGGGCAGAGAGGAGTACTTATCAGGCTGGCGGTCAAATGCTAACTGCCGCAAACTGGTGTTTGCAGGCTATTTATGCGGTCCACCAAGCGCGGACCGCCGGTGCCGTGTAGATGCCCGACAAGTCGGTCTCCCTCTCACCAACCGTACTGCTCCAACACTTTTATTCAGTCATTTCAGTTTGAGCGGTCTGGAGCGAACAAGCTCGCCAGACCGCCCGTTACATATATTAACAATCAAAACATACTTTAATAATAACTGTGCAGCTTTAAATATTCCGAGAGACGACGTCCGATACACTTATTGTAGCGTAAATAATGATACGACGGCTATTGTTCTCTCATCTCAAGATTCGTGGGTGAGAATGATGGTGAAGCACAGGGAAGTGGGATGTATTGATTGATACAGTAAATAAAACCCTTGTAAAAGGAAAGAACATAAATTTAATGATTCTATAACCACGTCTATCATGGTTTAGCAAAGAAAAAAGTAAAGAGAAGGATTGATCCCAACACGAAAAGGTTCAAACAATAATTGATGGCTCTCATGGTCCGACTCCTCTCCTCAGCATCATGGAAGGCCTCTCCAGGTCCAGATGCTCACCGATCGTAGTAATCTCCAAAAAAGAAGTCTAGGACGACTCTTCTGAAGCGCCATCCGCCATAGCCTCTTCCGGGGGGTCCAGACAATGGAATATGCAGATGCTACCTTATGTCCTTTTTTGTCCGCTCATCACTTCTTCCGAGATTTTCACCAAAGCAGCAGGCACGCGCGGTTTGGCTTCATAGCCTCACAATCCGGCCATCGATCAATCAATAAAACAAAAAAACACACCCACTTCGGGCAAATTCTGTAGACGCCCTCCGACGTCAAACAAAATAGAAAATCAAATACATAATCTCTCCCAAAAAACACACGTCGATCACGACCGCTCCAGTCAGGTTATGTCGCCCGCCATGTTGAGTTGCTGCCTGCCGTCTTCCGTCTCCCATAGACATCCTCTCACCAATCTCTTCCGTAGACAATTATCCCAATCATAGACTCGGGGTCAGTATTTACGTTACATTATGTTAAATATATCTATAGCAGAGGTGAATTTATTTCAAAGTATATGTAGACGAGAAATGGGTCCATGCATTTGGTAGTTTGTCCCAGAATTATTGTTACAGAATAACATATTTTGCCGAGTTTGTTATGTATAGATTAGAGGTTCTCAACCTTATTTGTCATACCGCCCACTTTTGGACTATATTAATCATCAGCGCCCCCACCCCGTTTCTTCTTACCCTTCAATGCGATCAAATCTAATAACTCTCATTTATAAGGAAAATGTATTAAAAATCTTTTTGTTGCCTTCGCCCACCATTTCAGCCTCTCACCGCCCCCTTGTAGTCCTTCACCACCTTGGATATCTCCAACGCCCCTAGGGGGCGATATCGCCCAAGTTGGGGATCTCTGGTATAGAGCAGAGCAACGTACATTTTTTAAGCTAGCGACATTATGTTTTCAAATAATATTTTGTATTTTTGCTACATGTTCCGGAGTAATAGATTCTCAAAAAAATATCGCACCGGATAATGACCGCTATTCAGTATCGAAACGTTGTTTGAATGTTTATAGCCTGATCTTAACAAACATAAAATTGTGTTTTAAAGTAATTATAATAATAAACTTTCAATTAATCAATAATCTGAGCATCTCACTCTGACTTCCACCAAATCTCCTCCATCATACGAAGAAAAAGAAAAATGTATCATCAAAGGAAGCATCACTTTATGACTTGACATTATAAATTAAATGAAATTAACATATCAACGTTTGCTTGGGTGTGTACATTCCCGAAGAAGGTTGAGTCCAACCGAAACAGGTCGAATGCAGATATATATATAAATAAAATAAAGTGGCTTAAAACAAAAACATTTTTCATTTAAATTAAAAGAATTAATCAGTTTGAAAAGATAATTCCATAAAATTTATAGAAAAACGTACATATATTATATATCAGTAAGGTGCAATTATATAAAGGCTGAAAAGATGTACTTATCCTAAGAAACATGAATCATTCGAATAAAATTTAAAAAGTACCAATCATTTCCGATCATATCCTTTTTTTTCTATGAATTTGGTAAGGAACTGTTCGCTGATTTATTTTTTTTATGAATTTGTTAAGGAACTGTTCGCTGATTTATTTTTTCTATGAATTTGGTAAGGAACTGTACACTGATTTATTTTTTCTATGAATTTGGTAAGGAACTGTACGCTGATTTTTTTTTTTTATGAATTTGGTAAGGAACTGTACGCTGATTTGTTCAGTTGGCCACAACAAACGGTGGAAGATAATAATAAAATTGCTATTTTCAAATATTCAGTGCACAATTCATCATAACCAAACTTGAAAAACTACACACAGCCTGCCTCTGGTAACAGAGCAATGCACGCTACTGTTATTTATGTATGTATTATAATTATAAATAAATAAATATAAAAATTACTAAGAAATATGTTGTTAACACAACTGATTTCAATATATAAATATTAAATTGTTTCAAAAGTGAAGCTTTCCTCATCAGAATACATTGTATACTAATGATGCTACAAAATAACTACCCATCTATTAAAGAAAAGAAAAAAAAAATATTGGTTTCTGGAGTTTTACGCAATTTATTATTATCTATTCACCACCTACCCAGAAACAATTGTGATGTACCCAGATGTCCAGTCCTGACCTGGTTGCCATGGTGATGAACTCCTGTACGTGACGGATCCTGATTCTCAGACGTGAATTGTAAGATGAAGCTACAGAAGATATTAGAAAAGGTAAAGACTCAACGAAAGACCATTCAGTAAAAATCGGCGTGGGCTGACATTTACATATTGATTACCACGAAAGTTCTTGACTTGAGAAAAATATTTTCGTTGAAATAATGGTAAGTACTTGTACTTTGAATTGGAACCCTTTCGCTTGAATGAAGTCATAAAACTTGAGAGAAATCTTTAGCTTGCAGAAAGTTTTCAGTTTCGATTAATTACAGAGATTTTCTGGAGTCGAGATGCAAGTCCTTGAATGAATGGAATAGTATGAAGCCTTTAGATCGATCTTATATATATACATTTGGATGTATGTATGCATACATCACTCAAAATTTCTGTGTTTTGAGTTAATGATGAAAAATGGTTAAGAACCTCTTCCTTCTCATATTTCAATAAAAAAGTCTAATTCATCCTAATTTTGTAGTCAGATAATTCTTTATGGAATTATATTGAAATCAGCCCATTCATAGTTCAATTGAGAAACATGCCAATTGTTTCCTTTTGGAACTTAATAAATGTAGCCATTTACACCTATGATATGATAGATTGATAAATTACTTACATGTTGCATCTATTGTTATGTTATAGGTGGATAAAATAATATTTACATCGGAGCTGTCTTTATGAAAAATGTTCAAATCTAGTTTTCTCATAATGAGGTATTTTGTATGTATCTTTCATGCATGTTGTCTGTAAATTCTAGAGTTCTTGATCGATTTGATCCCAATCGGTACAGGGGAGGTTAGATGGGAGCCGAATTCGAATCTTTTTCCAAAATGCAGAATTTCGGCGGCCATCTTAATTTATTTAGAGTTCTGGACAAATTTATTAATGATATAGAGAAAGTAGGAAGGAGCTGAACTTAATTTTATTTTTAATTGAAAGTTTTTTTTATATATATTAGTACATTTTGAAACAGTAAGTATATGAAAATACAAGAATGAATAATACAACTTTTAAAAATATGTTACCAAAAAAATCCCACAAGGGTAAAGCCTATGCCTGTATACTATAATAATTTTTATCACAATTCTTTGGTTAAATAAAATTAATCTATTTTGTTTTCTTTAAAGAATAAATAATTAAATTGAAGTGAAAATAAGACACATAAAAAACGACATTAAACAGAATTTAATTTTTTTTAATCTCGACTCGAACCCAGGACCTCTACCTATCCGGGGTAACCGCTTAACCAACTTAGCTAATGAGACCAGTTCAATTTACGCCATTCACACCGATATCATACTTCATGTTCAAGCCTTGTTAATATTATCCTCCATTTTTATAAATCCCATATTATTGGCTGCTATCCCAGATGCGACTGAAATCTTTTTAATTTCTGTTGTTTTTTCGGTTTCGTGGTTCATTTGGGATGTGTTAATATTATCTTCTTCAATCATTAAATATTACAATGAGGTTTACAAACTTCGCTAAGTTAAAAAAATTAAAATTGAAGAATTTACTTTCATTATCACATATTCTTACAGTGTGGTTTTAGTGAGAGTTTTAAAATCAAACATAAGAATATTGTATTAATATTTCAGGAAAAAGTTTCATAAACCATAAGAATATAAGAACATAGAATAAGGTTTAATACATTGTTGGTATCAATAGCACGCGTAAAATTGAGTTGAAGTTTAAATGTCAATTGTTAAAATTTAAACAAAAGAGAAATGGGTAGAATTCTGTCTAAGAATAAATACTATGGATGACTGTTAAGGGGAACGGCTGCGCGGCCTGTTTCGTACAAAACTTAATTTTGGATTTGAGGCCAAAATACCCATCCTAAATGAATGATACATATTTTTTAAATTAAAGGTTTAGTAATGGCCTATATTTAATAATTTAAAACAAAAATAAATAAAATACTTCTCATCCGTACTAGATATTTACTAAACATTTAATTTTTAAGACTCAAAATTAAGTTATGTATGAAACAGGAAGCGCAGCCATTCCCCTTAAGACTTACAGGAAAATATATCTATTTCAGTGTCGTTTAGCCAAGATTTAATATAATTTTTATATGTTTTGACATAACACGGTATCTCCAAAGGTGAATTATACATTTTTGATGCAATAAAATTAAGATGCCTTTGGGCCAACCTGGTTTTGAAATGGGGTACTACATATACCCAATTACCATGTCTTTGACTAGAAGGATTTGAATTTTTTGTGAAGTTCTTTGAACGCAAGTAAATAATTTTTAGACATTAAATGTTATATAGGTCTGTCTAAGTCCAAAATATCGCTTTCTTGGAACGATTTTTTGATGCTAAAACTAATTTCAAAATGCATAATTTCGGCGGCCATCTTGTTTTTTGAGAGTTCTCCATCGATTTGATTCCAAAGCGGCCATCTTGAATATCTAGACATCTTCACAAATTGGTAATGGAAATTTTACGGGGGAGCTGAACTTAAATCTAAAGTCAAACATTTCGGCAGCCATCTTCAAATTCTAGAATTCTACACCGATTACTTTCAAAATTGCTATAGGGGAGGTCAGGGGGCAGCTGTACTCGAAACTTATGTCAAAATCAGTATTGAGGAGATTAGGGACGAGTTGTACTCAAATCTTTTGTCAAAATACTTATTTTCAGCATCCATCTTGTAGAAATGAGAAGAAAAATAAGTAACTTAACTTTTCAATATATTTTTTTTACTCCATTTTAGATTGTTGTGAACTCCTGCACCTAATCAACTTCAAAGTACCTCATCGACCTATTTGGAAAAATGTACTATTGTACAATAATGATACATAACGAGCCATGACTGTAGATGATGCGGCTACCACCCTGAAAGACGATCCCTTAATTTAATATTAGGTTATGTTTTTAATCTTATTTCTTTTATTTTTATTTATTTTTGAATTATGATTTTTTTTCTCATGTATTTTAATTATTTTATATTATTTTTTCTCTTTATAGATACTATAAATTGTATTAATTAATTGATAAACTAAAGTTTTTAAGACAAGATTTTTGTGCATAGCGCAAAGGGTAACAATCATTTTTATAAACAATAATTATTAGCCTGAAACACTCATCCAAATTGAAAAAACCTTCCGAGAAAAGATAAATGTCGCCGACAGGACTCGAACCTGCACCCTTCTGATGTAGACATAATTTGTCTCGACGCCATCTATTTGAGGGATTTAGCTGTTACAAGCCTTTCCTCATACTAATAAAGTTGGTTGTTTACAGGTGAAAATATAATAAAAAACAGTAATTATTGAATGAAACACTAGTATATATTGATTAACTTGGCGGGTTTGCGATAAGCCGACGTAGCTCAACGGTAGAGTATCTGACCGGCATGAGTTTTTTGTTTAATGTAACTTATATAACTTTAAAAAAATATATATTGTATAATATCAATTATATACAGTGGGAACTTATACCCGCTAAGCCACTGCAAGTAGCTTGTCAGCAGGAGTTTATTTCAACAATATAATATAATACAACAATAAATTACAATCATCATACAAATGTAGGGCAAAATTATTATATTTAGGCGCATGCATGTGGATCTTGTTTGACACTACTGTGGATCTTGTTCGTTTTGATATCTTAAAACCTTTTTACTCTCTGTTTTGTGTACGAAATCATGTAAAATATTTTAAAATATATAAAAAAACCCATCGGGGGTTTAATAAATTAAATAAATAAAAATTGTGACACCTAGATTAGGTATTATGGTAACTGTGGATAAGAAATGTCTAATTTATAACAGACTTTGGTTATTTCATTGACGACAACTATCAACAGGATTGTTAAATAGAGTTATTAATTACATCATATTCGTTGTAGAAAACAGATATTTTGCTTAGGATAATATTTCAATTACTTGAATGCACGATTAAATCGGAATTTATGATTTTTTCATCATTGTAGAAAACAATATTAACGTACCTAAATGAAATATGAAAACGGAAAAAATGACAGAAAATAAAAAATATTTCAGTCGCATCTGGGACTCGAACCCTGCCTATCCGGGGCAACCGCTCAACCAACTTAGCTAATGAGACCAGTTCAATTTATGCCATCTTCAACGAAATCATATTTCAAATTCAAGATTTGTTAATATTGTTCTCCATTTTTTTATCCCATATTACTGGCAGCTATCTTTATAATGATTAAAATTATTTTATTATTTTTTTAAAATCTCAATAAAAATAATTAGTAATTAAAAAATGGAATTTATGATATTAATTAACCAGTAGAACTGCGATGTAATCTGAAATAACCGAGTACCCACAAGTGCAGGGGACGAAATCTGATTTAATTAAAAGGTATTTGCAATAGCAAGGGGTTGGTAAAATTAACTATGTATTAATTAGAACTGAAATAATAATTAAACGTATATATTGATTATAGTGTCAACGGTTTGATTACTCGGTTCGATTCGTGGATATTTTGGACGTCTCTAATTGGATTCTGAGCCAAATATTTCAAAACATTCAGAAATATACATTCAATTAAGACATTGAAAAGTTAAAATTTGATTTGACCTCTTAGTATTTATATCTACCTACCCAAGGTCATCAAAGTTCCCTAAATTAGTTTCGTTTAAAAGTATGTCTATTCAATGTCTTGTCTTGATAAAATCAACGGAGAACGGTGTAACATAAAAAAAATGATTTGTCAATGCTTGGAGTTTTGGATGAATATTCTTCTTCAAAAAGGTGTATAGATTCATATTGAACAAAAAGTACTGGCGAATCAATGATTCCTCTTCAATTTTTACTTGAACAAATCAAAATTTTCAATCTTTTAAGGTATTTAATCCCAACTCGGTATTTCCGCTTCTCAGCAGTTCATGTATATTAATTATTAATTAACTGTCGTGTACTCGGAGTTGCTAGGGGTTATGGATGGTTTGGAGGATAGGTTCCCGAAGTGGTCCATATAGATTTGCGGGGGTCCATGGCCAGGAGAAAAAAGGGGGTCCACGAGGTGCAAATCGGGGTCCACGGATCGGAGTTCATTTAGACTGCACTCATAGTAAAGCACCAGTTTTCTCTAGATGAGCCCACTGCGCACTTAAGTGAATAATAATGATAATATCGAGCATACAAAAGGTTTCAATACCGATTACGACATAAGGAATAATATGGATAAAGAAAAATCACCTAAAAAATCTTCCTATTCCATAATAATGACACTATATATAATATATGTAGTTTTGTGTGTGTTTAAAGTAAATTGGGCAAGCCACTTTTTAATTCTTTAATCCTGCCTCACATTTAGCAGAAGTTTCATCCCAAGTATCACCAGTAAACACCAAAACAGTATCAGTATATAGAATTATAATTTACGAAGGTCATTAAAATACAATAAAAATAAAACTGGACCTAGAACATTACCCCGAGGAACACCACATACAAAAAATGATTTATTGTAATTAATATGATTATCAATCTCTTTGTTCTATTTCCAAGGTAAGTTTTGAACCAATTTAATGCTTTATTAGCAACACCCGTTGAACTGGGCGTTTTAAGTAGTAAACGATTTACATTAATACTAACTTTACGTAGTGGCTGAACGAAGAAATAGGTTAATTCATGTCTTGAAGAGGAGCACTAAGATCGCGGTGGTACGCCTGCATAATTTAAAATGAAAAATATGAACAGATGCCCTCTTTTACATCTGTTGTCCGTCCATTCGGAGCCATATGATAGTTTATTAAGGAACAACCCATGCCAAATCCTATCCACGGCTTTGGAAATGTAAACCCGATAGTTTGGGTGTATCCAAATCGTTTTTTGAATCGCCTCCAAATACGCGTTTCATTCCCGCGTAGGTCACGACTCAATCAGTTTCGGCGAAAACAATTTTGTCGATCACTTATAGTCATATTATTCTAGGGGTGTGGGCTGGGTGTTATTATTTTTCATCCTAAAATACTTCTGAAAATACGGAGGTGATAGTTTTTTCCGTCACAAATTTCTAGATTATCCCAATTATTTTATTTACAATAAAAATCATTATCGTGATAACCTGTTAAGCTTCAAATTACATAAAATTAGCCGTAAAATACAATTATATACATATATTTACAAATCTTAGAATTGGCTTAATCCACTTCATTCAATTGTTCAATTAGACAAAAGATTTT
Organism: Halesus radiatus; assembly: GCA_022606495.2. Taxonomy (NCBI): domain Eukaryota; kingdom Metazoa; phylum Arthropoda; class Insecta; order Trichoptera; family Limnephilidae; genus Halesus; species Halesus radiatus. Next base: position 66,951 of record JAHDVE020008254.1, read on the forward strand.
GCAGAAATAAAACAACATTTAAAAAAAAAGGCTATTACGTGTTGTGAGTTTTCCTCTACAAATGTAATAATTTTTAAACACTTTGATGACTATCCTTTTCTACAATAAATATTGCAATAAAACTTATTTTGGCATATTACGAGCAATATAAATGTCAAGGTAGATATCGTACAGCTTGACATACTCAACTCTGCAGATGACGTTGCTAGCGTAAATTTTGTGGATTCAAAAAATCTCTGGATTTTAGGAATCGAGTCATTTTGAAATGATTTCATTTTACGATTTGAATGCTTTCCAAAAATTTACTCAAATAATATCAAATTTCAATTGTCAAAAAAATATCCTTAAAATATTTTCCGAATAATAAAAAAAACAGTACTAATTGAATACTTTGTTCGTATCCAAACGAGTAATACGCAACCGATGATTAAATGGTTTCGTAAATTAACTTAAACCGATATGGCATAAAAAACATTAAAACACATTTTCATAGAGTGAGGCGTGCTCCGAGCTCCTGGCAACGTCACGTGCTCTGACCCGGATTAGTTGGTTGCGACTAATTAATCCACTAGTTGGTCCATTCTGTTACAGGCAGTCACGTGTGGGGAGGCTGGGGTGAGATGAAAGTGGAGGTGGGAGGTATTAGACACTATGCAAACCACAGTTACGTAATTTTTAAGTTTGTTTTTTAACCAGGAGAAAATACGAAACTTAAATTTTTCACACATAAGAGAATTAAAAAAAAAATTTACTCTTTACATTTGGCTCTCATCATGGCAATCTTCACCTTGCAGGCTGGATCCTGGAATAACTCTTCAGAACTGTACCTATTCTTACGAGTCGCGTAGATTACGAAGCCAAGTGTGGTGCCTTCCTCTGTTTCGTCTTCCAACAGTATTTTCTTGGATTATCAATTGCTTTCAATTAAAAATCATTACTCTTATCGAAAAAATTATGAGAGGAAGCATTTTTTACATTATTATATCTATGATATCTATGGGACTATGATATCCCCAATTTTGCGTATGTCGTGAGGCTGAAGGAAGTAGGGAGAGGAAAGAGATACGAAAGAGGAATGTTATAAAGTACCTGGCTTTTGCTAATCACGGATTGTGCTATTTGAAAATTTCCAGAAGAGCCAAAAATTGTTTTTTGCCGGGTTCTAATACATTTTATTACATATTTGGCTAATGGCGTTTTAATTAAATATTCTCCTTTATCAGTTTTTTGACTCTCCTAAAAATTTGCAACTTACGAGATACGCCCGTTTGTGTTTTGGTCGACGATTTATACCGGGTTTTTACAGATGTTCCCACTTACGTGTGAAAAACCCCGTTTAAATAATACACAGAATTATAAAAAGTCAGTCAAATGAGAAATACAATTTACATAACATTACAAAAAATCACTTAAATTATAAATAATGCATAAACCACATAGAAGCAAGAGACTTAAAGAGTGTCAAACCAGTGCTACATAATATGATTAGCCCAACCGTTTTTATTTTACAATAAAAAACACATAAATTTGTTTGTAGACCACTTTTATTTTATTAAAACTCTACCGGTTTCGGAAGCACCCTCCCTTCATCGGGAGAATATTAAAACTAACTTATGATATAGAATATTGACAAGACATATAAAGTAATTGTTAACAATTTACGTAAATTACTAAAAAATACTAAAGATGGAGAACATAAATTAAGCCACTCAGGTATTTACCAACTATGTTGTAATGATTGTACATCGTTCTACATAGGTAAAACAACTAGAAATATAAATATTAGAGTCACAGAACATTTAAGATGCTTAAATAATAATAACTTCTCAGAATTTGCCAATCATCTAATTTCCAAAGATCACACTTTTAACAAGGACACAGGGGTTACAATTCTTCACCGTAACAATAAAAGCAAAAAATTGGATAACTTAGAAGCACTCGAAATTAGAAAATCCCTGAATAATAATGCTAGTATTTTAAATAACCAAATTAACTTATCTTTTAGTCCCATTCTTAATATTTTTTTAAATAAATCGCTCTGTTCTTCCCGGAAATCCTGCAATTACCCCTACCCATTTGCTTACCCCCCACCCCAACACCTAAAATATATATGTCTTGTCAATATTCTATATCATAAGTTAGTTTTAATATTCTCCTGATGAAGGAAGGGTGCTTCCGAAACCGGTAGAGTTTTAATAAAATGAAAGTGGTCTACAACAAATTTATGTGTTTTTTATATTAAATTATGGCCAGCCACAAAGTTAATGCTTTTTACAAATATGTTTTTATTTTACATATTATTAGGAGCTAAGAAACTTACGCTTTGCCACCGAATTCGTCAAATATTATCTAATATAAAGAAAATACCATAGGTGAGATTACGTACAAATAATTGTCGGTTTGAATGACGCCATGAGTATTGTTTGACGTAATTGAGTTAACAACGTAAAATGTGGAATTATTACACAATGGTATCGGTATGGGAGAGGTTGGTAAACAATAAAGAATCGATGTACAGTTGAATAGGCGAGTGTCCAAAAATTCTGCGTACGAACTGCGACGTTATGTAAGGTACTCCTACATCGTAATTACGTTCATTTTATTATCAGCTTTCAAATAAGGAACTCCAGTCAAATTTTATTTATTTTTTATCAATAGTAACGTTCAAACTTAAATGCCAGAATATTTCTTTTTTTTCTAAAGGTAGTTTTCATGGTTAAAATAATTTTCAAGGTTTCAATTTTTCAAAGGCCGCCAAAATACTCCAAATCTACGGAAGGTCGGTTTTGATCAGTTTTGAGGTTAGAATGTCAAATGTCAAAACAAGGATAAGCTTTATCGTACCTAATCGTATATTCTATTCACAGTAAACCATAACTAAACACAAGTAATAAATTTATATACCTTTTTAGAAACTTTGACTTGTAGAATAATAATAGTATTGATCATTAACATTATCATAATATCCGTATTGATAATTAGTTTGATCATGAATACTCTTTATTTCATGAATAATAGTTGTTTATATTGAACAACAATTATCAAAATATTCAATTTATTTTTTATAACTTATTGAAGTTTGTAAACCTCATTGTAATATTTAATCATTGAAGAAGATAATATAAACACATCCCAAATGAACCACGAAACCGAAAAAACAACAGAAATTAAAAAGATTTCAGTCGCATCTGGGACTCGAACCCAGGACCTTTACCTATCCGGGGTAACCGCTTAACCAACTTAGCTAATGAGACCAGTACAATTTACGCCATTTACACCGATATCATACTTCAAATTCAATACTTGTTAATATTATCCTCCATTTTTATAAATCCCATATTATTGGCTGCTTTTTTCGGTTTCGTGGTTCATTTGGGATGTGTTAATATTATCTTCTTCAATGATTAAATATTACAATGAGGTTTACAAACTTCAATAAGTTATAAAAAATAAATTGAATATTTCTTTCCAGACTTGTAAAATAAGTCAATAGATGTCTCATATAAATAAAAATTGGGTAGGTATATCCGAGACTCTATTCAGATTGTAATTGAGATCTGGATGAAACTTTGCAATCATCATAAGGATAGCAGCCAATAATATAAAATTTAACAATTATAGAGCGTAAAGTCACCCAAATTAAGTTAAAATTTTGTCAAAACTAAAAGAATACATGCTCACGTGACGTCAGATGTTACACAAGGGAACGGTACCAACATAATATGGTGTTTTGATTCACTTTTTAAAAAAGATTTATAAATTATACATTATGAAAGTTATATATTCAGATTCGTCGTTTGCTGATTATTATTATTATTATATGAATATACATTTTTAAAGTCATTATATTTTTCACTGGAGATCCTTTTTACTTCCGTAGGTTGTCGTTTAAAACGTTTTAAATGACAACGCCAAGTTGGCTCATAGGAAGATTATTATAAGATTAAAAAGCACAATGGTACAAGTGCATATTTTTTACTTTCACAGAACGGTATTTAAAAAAAAATTTATATGAATACCACACAAGAGTCCTAACTGCTCCCAACCGTCTGAAGCCAGTGAGACTATGGCATCCCCAATCGGGGAATGTTGTGAGGCGGAAGGTATTGGGGAGGGGAAAGAGAAGGGGAAGAGGAAGATGGGAAATACCTGGCTATTCAGATCTGGTCACCAAACATGGCTAAAAGCCATTTCAAGCAACGTTTCAATTCTGAATAGTGGTCTACCGAAATTAGTAGAGCTTTACGAATGGAGATGATTCTACATTACATTTGAAGACAATTTTATCTTTATATTGTTTTTATTATTTAACGCTTTGCAAGAAAAGGCAATTTTTCGTATTTCTGTGTAACATATATTAGATATTACATGGGTTAGATCACCGATGCGTTGGAGTGATCGAATTTCGTAGGTGTCCGGAATGTCGATGTTCGCAGCTCTCAGAAACGCGAGGAGTGAAATAGCCTTGTAAACGAGGATAATTGGAGATCATGATCCTCAGCAACGAGGAAGCCACCCAAGAAAATGATGCTAGATAAATAAATTAAAAAAAAAAACAATTTTCGCAAAACTTTATATAAAAATCGTAAAAAAAACTCCTCCCTCTGAAGCCAACGTGTCGGTCAACACTGCAGCGTCCATCATCAGTCGTTATCCGATTTGATGTGGTTTCCCGATGTCAATTTTGAAACTATTCAAAACTAGATACCACGAAGTGTGATTACGTCTCTCTGAATCTGTCTCTAAAATTCAGCAGATAAAATTATATCGCCCGTAATATTTCACAGATCCAATCAATCAAAATTATAATATAATGGTAGACAGCAGATAAAATAACTGTTATTTATTCCTATTATCTAATTATATTGTGTTTATCTATTAGGAAAATATAATATATAAACTTATTACACACCGAACTACGCAGAAAACTGTCTATTTGGTGTTTACTGTGTCGAGAACACACCCTCTTCCTGTGGCCATGAAACCGTGAACTTGACCGATGACCGAAATTTTGTAATAAAACCGACGTAAACAACCCTCCCGGCATTGCGCGTAGCTTTTTATACGTGACAGCCAACGAAATGCGGAAGCATCGCTTGGTAAATGCGTCGCAGAGGATACCCTTCCCCAGCTTGTGCGTGTCACGTAATGAACTGACATTGTATTTCGGTGGATTATTGTTATTACGGAATGTGAGATCCATATCTGTCGGAAACATGAGAATTATACAAATGTTCAAAACAAATTTTATCTTTGTTTTTGAATAAATTAAAAAAAATATCTTTTCGCCAAATTAGTTTAATCGCATTTGGCTGCGAACAGTGAAAACAATATATTAAAAAGATAAAACAAACGAGTGGTTTTAAACCATTAATTTATTTTTAAATTAACACCAACCGGGTAATTTTTAAAATTTACCCTGATGAAGCTTGAGATGAGCGAAACTGTTATTTTTTATATTTTTTTATATGAATACCCCACAAGAGTCACAACTTCTCGCAACCATCTGGAGCCAGTGAGACTATGACATCCCCAATTGGGGAATGTTGTGAGGCTGAAGGTATTGTGGAGGGGAAGGAGGCGGGGAAGAGGAAGGTGGGGAAATACCTGGCTATTCTGATCTGGTCACGAAACACGGCTATAAGCCATTTCAAGCAACGTTTCAATTCTGAATGGTGGCCTTTCACCATGGCGATACTGAGAGTATCTTCATTCAGTTGGTGATCATTGAAAAATAAATTAGTGGTTCAAAATATGGTGTTTGTTTTATTTAATAAATATGTCAAACCACTAAGTAATTGCTTACAAAAAACAAACTACAAAAAAGTATTATCTCATTACGAGTATGATGCCACGACTACCCGAACGTCCAACATCCCAACTCGAACGATTCGGCGACTGTGTAGAGGGATAGTTCGTAGGCGTTTGGCTAACGTTGGCTCGAGTTCAGCGAGTTGGTCCGAGATCGCTCAGGTGGCGAACTAGTTGGCCCAACCTATAAACTCGTTGGCCAAACTCGCACGAACCGGCCTCCGCACATTGGCCGTTCAGTCTGAGTTCGGCAGGCGATCCCGACGGACGTGCTGCGCGAAGAATAAAACATCACTGAAAATATTTAAAAAAAAAATCAAATTTCTAACTAACCACCAAATAAATGCCCAAATACGAGTATGCATTAAAGCATATTATGCAAATAATAATAATAATTGGATAATTTGTATAGCGCCGTTTTTCATGAATTTTTTTTGCGCTCCAATCTGACTCAGGCTGTGCGTAAAAATAAAATATGGAGCTAGAACAGGGGAGGTGGGGGGCTATAACATTGAAATTTATCATATTTTTCTAACATTTTGATAGACGTCCATGAAACAGAGGATAGGTTATTTGGTGATTCCCAATAATTATTATTGAATGGATAAATATTATTTATTTCCAATATTATGAGAAATGATTTGTGTCAATAATATTATAAATTTCGGTAGATTTTCTATGAATATCGGTAGATCGATAGATTTTTGTTAAAATGGCATCACGTTGGACGGTCGTGTAATTGCCCGATTTATAGTCAATATACGATCGGCCAACGTCCCAACTCCAACCGAGTTCGGGTTGGGACGTTGGGCGATTGTGTGGTCGTAGCATTATGGTGAGTTGATTGACTTGAACTCCACAGATTGAAAGGAATCCGACAGATACACTTTCGTGAATCAACTCCCGGGAAGGAAAGAAAATTAAACAAATAAAATGGTGACTAATGCTCATTATTATTATCCATGATGGATTGCTCTATTCTTCTCCATGCTTTTATTGTTTATGGGTTCACGTTTGAAGTTAGAACGTTTTGTTCTTTCCTGTCTTGTAAAGACATTTTGAAATGCTCGTTTATTTGTTTTTGCTTACAAGTGGGTAATGCAGTATTATTGGAGCTTTAATGCATTGCAGAATCTGTCAGGTCGAAACTGTTGGGAAAAATGCATTACCAGGCTAAGAACTGTTTCTTTAGATAGAAGTAAAAGAATTTTAAAAGTTTTTTATACTTTGATTGTAGAACTCCATTTTAAGCATGTTTTTTATTTTTATAATAACTATTGCAGTAGATCGTCTGTAAGTAATCTGAATACGGCTTTATAATGTCTTCGGAAGGTTGTCACGAGTAACACTAATATGTTATTCAATTTTCTACTAATATGTTATTCAATATTAACACATCCCATTGAATGTGTTAATATTGTCTTCTTCAATGATTAAATATTACAATGAAGTTTACAAACTTCAATAAGTAATAACAAATAAAAAAATGAATATTTCCTTCCAGACTTGTAAAATAAGTCAATAGATGTCTCATATAAATGAAAATCAGGTAGGTATATCCGAGACTCTATTCCGATTGCAATTGTGTTCGGGTAGAACTTTGCGATCATCATAAGGATAGCAGCCAATAATATGGGATTTAAAAATGGAGGATAATATTAACAAGTCTTGAACTTGAAGTATGATATCGGTGTAGATGGCGTAAATTGAACTGGTTTCATTAGCTAAGTTGGTTAAGCGGTTACCCCGGATAGGTAGAGGTCCTGGGTTCGAGTCCCAGATGCGACTGAAATCTTTTTATTTCCTGTTGTTTTATCAGTTTCGTGGTTTATTTGGGATGTGTTAATATTATCTTCTTCAATTATTAAACTAATATGTTAATTACCAGGTAGATCTTTTACATAAATAAATCGCATTTAAAATTAAATAATAATCGTAATATAAACGTATAAATTTGTTTTGAACCACTTCAATTTAATATAATAATCTCGACCGGTTTCGGAAGTATCTTTCCCTCGTCAGGAATATATTAAAACATTATCATACATGAGTACATTATTATTAGGGGTGTTTTTCGGAAGAACAGTACAATTCACTAGAAAAATATCTAATAGAGGACTATACCATAAATTTGTTATTCGATATACCAGAATTATTATTTAGGGATTTTCTAATTTCCAGTAAACAAATTTATACGTTTATATTATAATTATGACAAGTCACAAAGTGAATGCTTTCTTTATCGAATATCTAAATAATAATGGGCGACTGACCGATCTGACGGCCTCCACGGTCGAGGGGTAAGGCTCTCGACTACGAATTCGAAGGTCGCGGGTTCAAATCCCGGCGTGCGCAAGTAAATTTTATTTAATTAATTTGTGTCGTTTCACAATTAATTCATTTAAAAATAACATATAGTATATTTGCGAACGTTCCAGAGAGGAAGATACTCTCAGTATCGCCCTGGTGAAAAACCACCACTCAGAATTGAAACGTTGCTTGATATGGATTTTAACCGTGTTTGGTGGCCAGATCTTAATAGCCAGGTATTCCTCACCTTCCTCTTCCCCTTCTCCTCCCCCTCCCCAATACCTTAAGCTTTACAACATTCCCCAATTGGGAATGCCATAGTCTTACTGGCTCCAGACGGTTGGGAGCAGTTGAGACTCTTGTGCGGTATTCATGTAAAAAATAAATTATAATAATGAGTATTTTGTAATAATTTTGTTCATTTTGCATAATTATTTTTACATTAATACTCAATTATTTACCTTATCTCCGCCCTATTGTTCATTTCGGTACACGTTTATATTGTTTTTTTACAGCAGAAAGGACCGATAGGGATATTGAAAGAAGAGTTAATGCAAGAAACTCCATTAACAGAGGACTGAACGCTGTTGGTGTTAACGAAAAGTTGTTCAAATAAACGAATCTACATGTCCACAATGGAGCGCTGATACCAACCCTGATGTATGGCAGTGAGGCATGGAACTGGAAGAGGAACGATGAAAGTAGACTGAATGCTATATAAATGACATCTCTGAGGCAAATGTGTGGTAAAACCGTGTATGATCGTGTGAAAAATGTTGAGATTCGTAAAGAATACAAGGCGTAATCAGTAAGATTAAGAAAGGGACGCTTAGATTGTTTGGGCATGTAGAGCGATTGAACAAAGAAAGGAGTGCAAGGAGAATATATGACCCGAATGTGAATGGAAGAAGAAGCCAGGGACGCCAGAAGATGACATGGCACGACCAAGTAAATCAAATACTCGATAAAAAGAAGAGAATGTATGAGACCATGTATGAACGTGAATGAAGCAATAAGTGTATGCCAATATCGAGTTATTTGGCGGTCCGTTATCCCTGCCTCCCCCTGCGGAGAAACGGCGTGATGGTTGGTTATTTACTTAGCCCAGTAAAATTTGTATCCTGATGAGGGAACTCTTCGTGTCGACACATGTTGATATTTGTCCATTAAATTGTGGTTTTTCCAAAGAAAGTCTTAATCAGTTAATTAAATAGTAATTAATATGCCATTATTGCTTAATCACCTGTTCAGGTGACGCTTTGTCTCTTTAGGTATAATATGGCAACCCATTATGTGTACACATCTGTCTCTTTCTCCCTGTTACTATGTTAGATTTTAATTTCACGCATCTCACTGTTCCTTTATTTTATGTTATGTTTTGTCTCATTCTGAATATATACCCAAATATCAAAGACAATGTATTTTTTGATTAGTTGAATTTTGTACCCTGTGATGCTTGTGAATTTCTGATGAATTTCGTGGTTACAAAAAAAACTTTCCCTCTTCTGCGACTCAGTACTACTTACAATATGTTCAGATATTTAAAATATAATTGCCACATTTCTTTGAATTATTTTACTCTTCCAAGTGTTACGCCGAATAGAATAACATTATTTATTCATTTCTTTGTTTTTCGAAGCCTCTCATTAAAAAAAAAGTTTTTTTTGTTAGAACTAATGTAGCAAAAAAAATCTTAGCAAAAATATTAATTTTCTGGCAGATGGCTGTCAAAATATTAATCATTGGAATATTATTAACAGCTCACTACGTAACTTTCCGGTTTAGAAAAAAAACTTTTATTAAATCATTGCGCATACAAAGCAATGAACGCGCGTTACGTGTTGCGTTAGATTTTAACCAGTGGCGACGTGTGATAGAAAAATATTTTTCTTGTCGTTTTGAATTTAAAAAAAAAACTGGACTGCAAAGTGACGCCGAAATGTTTTTACTTAAATTAAATTCTTATAATTAATTTTTAATTAACCTGTAAATATTGTGATTATGTGACATTGACAACGAAAAGATATTTATTATTACAGGACTACCCACAGGACTAGCCGCGTCGAAAGGCGCTGCCATGCGACCGTCCCTTCCTTTTTTTTATATGAATACGGCACAAGAGTTCCAACTACTCCCAACCGTCTGGAGCCAGTGAGAGTATGGCATCCCCAATTGGGGAATGTTGTGAGGCTGAAGGTATTGGGGAGGAGAAGAATACCTGGCTATTCAGATCTGGTCACCAAACACGGCTAAAAGCCATTTCAAGTAACGTTTCAATTCTGAATGGTGGTCTTTCACCAGGGCGATACTGAGAGTATATTCTACTCTGGAACGTGCGCAAATATACTATATATTATTTTTGAATGATTTAATTGTGAAAAAACACAAATTAATTAAATAAAATTTACTTGCGCGCGCCGGGATTTGAACCCGCGACCTTCGGATTCATAGTCGAGAGCCTTACCCCTCGACCGTGGAGGCCGTCTTAAGCCCATTGTTCGATAAATTCCCACACGTTTTCTTAAAACACAAGTGTCAAGTGGGCAAGTCGGATGCGCGTTTAAACTTTTAATGTGTTTATTATTTCATAATTTACATGCAGTGTGAAGGAATTATGGAACAAACCCTATTTTGTGCACGAAAAGAAAGATAAAAAACTGATATGAGCCAAAAAAAGATATTATATCACACGTTGGAATCATAAATATGTATTTATCAAATCATAGAGCGAAGTGGCATTAGAAAAATTATGAAAAGTTTATGAAAAAGATACGCCTCTTTTCAAAACCTTGCACAAGTTTAACATGCGTTTAATGTATTGTATTACAGTATTATTTTCCAACGTGACATTAAAGTTTTTTGCAACATTCTTCGTCAATAGAAACATAGTTTAATTGTTCTACCATTTGGCGCTAATGTCGCGGGGAAAACTCTACTCCATAGTGATTCTATTGGCGAATCTAAATAGCTTGAATTGCTTTATTATTTGATTATTATTTGTTGAACACGCGATTGATGATGCGTTTTACTGTATTCCTGTCATGTAAACCAGATAGTTAGAAGTAAACAAATTGACGTCATAGAGTTATTTTCTCTGTAAATTAACTCTGTTTTAAGTGAAAAGTTTTCCTGCTCTGTTTTCATGCAATAATAGAAAAACCGCAGTTTATTTTTTTTCTCCCACAATTTGATTGCAGGTGAAACAAGAACGAACAGTAATTGTTCCTACCAAGTTTTAATTAAAAGTTAGATTTTTTCCTGTGTATCCATTTTACAAAATTCTTTTACTAGCACTTGAAAGAGTTCGCAATAAATTCTCGTGTTTTTTACAATTTAAATTATTTTTTTATAGATTCTAAAAACTATTCGTCGTTCCTCTATGAATTGATTTAATGTTTTCTTGTTGTTTTATTCTGATAAAAATGGTACAATTGCACCGTCAATAATAATTTTGTAATATAACAGAAACATGAGAAATCCACGCATACTCGGATAGAAGATATAGTCAGCATATTGATATTTTTGCACACCACAAAATGATTTATGTTTATATATGAATTTTACTATATAAGATGTTTGAAATCTACGTGCTTATAAGGAGTATGCTTTCTAGTATTTCTACAGGTTTATTTACAGATGATTATTCTAGTAAGGTATAAACTGTATGTACTGTTTCCACAATGAATTCTCAATAACTCCTGGTAGTACGTAACTAGACATTGCATATTTTAACGTGTTAAAGCAATAAGTTCGCGATCAGGAACCGTACACCGAAAGCAGTAGAGTTCATTTGTTCCGTTTCCGGAACTAACTGAGGGGACTCATAAAAGTCATTCTATCTCTTTTCATACCAGTCAGATATTTAACATTGAAAACGATAATGTCAACACTTTTCAATGAAAATATGAAATATACGAATAAAAAGAAAATAAAAAAGGTAACGATTGCAACTGGGATTCGAACCCAGATCATACATATATAGTCTTACCGGAACCAATTGAGCTATCGAGACTGAGTTACATTCGGTCATTTTTATCAATCTCATATTTCCCTTGGAGAATTACTGGCATTATCATTAATTACGTCCCACATGGTATTGCTGCTATCTTTCGGCGTGACTGCAAAGTCATACCCATTTTTTTGCAATCTAGATGATGTTTTGGATATACCTATCCAATTCTTTAATTAATAAATCTTACAATGGGATTTTATAAGCATCAGTAATTTAATCTCAATAAATTAATTGTATATTTTTTTATAAAAATAAAAAATATCCATATATACGATGATGAGGTAATGACAAACGAAAATTATTACAAAAGAAATGTCAGATACAATAAAATAACTAATTTTGTTGTGTTTAATACCAGTCGTTGAAGTGAGCGCATGCTTCGTAACATAATAATGTTCTTTATATTTGACGGGCCGTGGTAGGGACCGGATATAACGTATGTCTTTTAAATATTATGACTCTACTAAGGATCTTGAATATTGTATGATCTCCCGGAAGTGGAAAAGCACCTTTGTAGTTCTACAGTATTGATCTATTTTTTTGTTTGTTTTTGTCAACATGGCTTTAACCGCTATATATTCTGTATAAAACTAACCAACTGTACTGTTGGGATTCTCATGTTTATCTGAGCGTGGCCTCCCTATATATAATGTTTGGCCTCCCCAGATACTGCAGCGCTTCCAGTATGTTTACGGAGGGGCGAGTTTCCGGTTTTGCAGCCCTTATAAGATCCAGGGTGGCTGGAATGAAGGAACGAATAAACAGCTCCAGAATATCCTCATCATGGAAGCCCGCCTCAGTCCAGCCTCCAGCATTGACGCATACTGGAGAAAGATATTGGCCCCTCACAATTTTTATTAGTTATTTTATTTATATTTTAAATTTTTTTTCATGTGTGATGTATATTCACCTACTATCGTATTATTATTTTATTTCTTAAACTTTTGCATACATATTTTTTTTTTTATAACTATTGCATGTATATTTTGTATGAAATGTGTGGGACTGCACTAACCTCCCCACATACCGGAATAACCACTTATTATTATTATTATTTATATTTTGCAGTGAGCATAAAAAATATGTTTAAATACATTCATTCTTCAGATTTTCAGGCATCTCATCATACACAGCGCCCTTGAGGTGATTTTTCACCAAAACGGCGCTATACAAATAATCCAATAATTATTTTTTATTATTATTTTCAGTCCTCTATGCATTGAGTAGTTCTGTGACTCTATTTTTTATTTCATGAACATTTTTATCAAAAATAATTTTATTCATAAAATGCTTTGGCATTCGGTTATTCAGAATTTTATCTATATAAATGAAACACATTGTACAGCAGTTTATTTTTAATGGGAATCCATTAAAGGTCCTCTCTCATTTGATTGAATTTTGTATATTTGCTTTTCCTTGGTATACATCTCATAGTTCTGTTTTGATGTATGTATGGGACAGCCGGTCATGATATGAATGCTAAGAGTGGTGTGTGTGTTTGCGCCATAGTATGTGTATCCCGACTACCCTCTTCCACCCTTTACAGAATTCCAGAGTCCACAGCTTATGTAAGCAAAACGTGATGGCTTGTAGGTAGGCAATATACCTAGCTTTCAGGCTTTCAGAGGCGGACTGTTATTTGCTTACTGGGTACTTATTTTTCCTTTATACCGGTCAATACTATTTTTCCAATCAAGACAAAGATCTTTTGTAGGTCATTGCGTATTCATAACAGTGGAGAAACACATCTGTTTGTTATAGACTATAGAAATTTCTTCATGAGGATATTCTGCTGGTCTTTCGAATAATTTCAGACACGGATATTTCAATGCTCAACAACTCAAGAAATAATGACTTTGCCACCTGAAAACAATTGCATTGGAAATTTTGGAATGGTTGTTTCAATTTTTATAAGACAAGAATTCACTATTCGGGAGTTTTTGCTTCTCCAACACACCAATTTACTCATGTATGTATAATTAAGTTTTTGTAATTTTACTTTAGGGGTCCCTTGTGGAGTGTGTAATTGCATTTAAATAAATATGAGTTTAATTGCGTTGTGGTTTATTGTTTACCATTAACTAGGAATATGGGAAGTGGCTAAAAATAATAATCTGAGAAGGTGGTTTACTGATAGTATACAGGGTTATTCAAAATGATGAACGCAATTTCGTAAATTACATTTGATGATACACTTTTTCGTTTATAGAGACATCCAGTTTTCCCAAATTGGTGACACCAACGATTGGCATTACAGTCGCCGACTCAGTTTTACAAAACACAGAAAACCTTGTGGTGCATAGTAGCCATTCTACTCACAACCGAAACGATATGGCTGGTAGACGGTGCGAGAACTTTAGCGGTCGTTTGCGCAATTATGAGCGATCTAACGGTGGGATTTGAAGCTTCCGCACCTCTTCTTTCAATTTGTATGTAGGTCATTCGCATATAACGTATAATTCAAGAAATATAGCTCATCGAAATTGAGTCATTCATTTTGGATAACTCTGTAAGTCTAACGATATTTTAATCATGACTATTGTAAGCTGGAAATAAATATCAAAGTAACATTAAAACGAGATAGAACTATAGAAGCGAGATGGAGAAGGAGCGTCTGAACCAACTGAAGAAAGAAATCGCAATACATTTTGATCTGGGAGGCCACTTTTAATTAAACTTTTTTTAAGTTTATTTTTGGTTTTTGTTACCATTTATAGTTAAAGAACCAATAACATCTATCCATTGAAATATTGAGTTATTTTTTTGGGTTGTAAAGATATATTGAAAAAATGGTTGATATTTAACCACGAAACAGCATGTCCTAATTTCAAGAAAGTGCTCAAACACCAGTTCACAAATATTTAAAATAATTAAATAATACTTAAATGTTATTTACCCCTGAACCAGACTGAATAAAAATCCTTGCTCTTGTAATAAAATGTACCATAATTAAGATTCCCGTGACAAGGTGACCGGTCTAGCTGAAAATTAGCAAATTTAATAAATATTTCTAATAGTACTCTAATTTATTGTGAGATAAACATAAAGCACTCAATGAAATGTCTAAAAGAAAAATGAACAAGACATTTTTAGCGCAAAAAATTCACAACTACCCGGAGCCAGTGGATCTACGGTTTTCCATTTTGGGGTATATTGCGGGGTTGCAGTAAGTGGAAGAGGAAGGAGATGGAGATGAGACCGGTTAGTAGTTGAGTTGTCCAAAGCATCGCCAAGTTATACATAGTTATATATAGTTATAACATGTCTGTCATTCATTGTTGAAATTTTGGAAAATCGGGTCTGGTCACTAAATATAGCTATAGCTATTTTAAACAACGTTCCGATTCTGAATGTTGATCTCTCACTAGGAAGATGCTGATGGTTCCAATCTATCGCTTTGGAAGAAGAGGTTAAATATGTTTATTTTTAATTACCTACCAATACTATGAGAAGTGTAATGTACTGCCTGAAGTACCCGGTGTTGCCCGGGGTTATGAATGGTTGTGTTACTGCTACCCTTACCCCTACCCAGTAATTTTTCTCTTGTTTCTCAAAATTTCATCAAGAAGTACCAAAATTCTGCTATAAGGGGTGGGATAGGGGATGAAGGTGTTTTTTTCGAAATCTCTTATGTCGAAGGTCAAATGTGCAAAGTTTCATCAAACTCGGAAAAAAACCATAGCTTTGTATATAAATAAAACACACAGCGACATTCTTCTTTACATAATAGACTAACTTTTACCCGGCTTTGCTCGCAATTTTAGGTATGTAGTTGAGAATTATTGCTTGGCGTTTTGGGTGCCATAATTGAATTGAAAGCGATCTATTATCTCTAAACAAAGAAAAACCTTCATTTAAAAATTTCATTTCATTCCAAAAAATTTTTTAAAAATTTTGTCTCAATATACTTAAATAAAAAAAAAGTTCTTAAGTTGGTAATTACTTGTGTTTTCAATTTTTTAAATATTCTACCCAAACCTTTTTTTGAATATGTAATTTGTGGCTAACCCGAGTGGTATATCTATGGGGTAACCTAAATAAAACATGTCGGGTTCAATGTTTTTCATACTAATTTTAATACGTTATAGCAACGGTTTTGCGTAGTGAATTTCATCCAAACTACTCTCTAAACCTTCCCGGCATTAATAAGAACAAACTGTACTATTTTCAGCTAAAGCGGTCGAGTAATTTTCGATAAAATCGAGGATAGACAGGCAAACATTCATTTTTGTACATATAGAAGATATAAGATAGACGATGAATAAATAATTATTTGCACAATTTTTAATGTAAAATTTTTTTTTGAGATTTAAAAACCTCATTTTAATATTTAATCATTGCAGAAAATAATATTAAAATAACCTAAATGAAACATGAAAACGGAAAAAAACGACAGAAAATAAAAAAAGATTTCAGTGGGAATTTATGGGATTAAAAATGAAGAATAATATTGAAAAATCTTGAATTTGAGTTATGATATCGATGAAGATGACATAAATTGAGCTGGTCTCATTAGCAAAGTTGGTTAAGCGGTTGCCCCGGATAGGCAGAGGTCCTGGGTTCGATTCCCAGATGCGACTGAAATCTTTTATTTATTTTCTGTGTTTTTTTCCGTTTTATGTTTCATTTAGGTTATGTTAATATTATTTTTTACTATGCTTAATTATTTGCACATTCTGAGTAACGAACCCGTGACCCACGAGTCTCGAGTAAAGGATCTCACCGCTCTGACAGTTCGCCGTTTTGGCTTGGTATAGTTGATATGATTTTTTTTTGTTATGATATCTTGAATCCGTATCTGCAGAACTGGCATTTGGTAATGACAGAAAATGAGAAACATGCGCTGTCAAAAAAACGTTTCAAAACGAACGCTTCTCACGTTTTTTTTTAACAAAATGTCTTCACAAGATCTCCGAATTGACGTCCATTTTATGTATCGATGCTTAATCTGCGTTTCGCGAGCCTCGTGGAAAAACAGAAAAAAATTGCAATGAAATTTTCACATAAAATAATCATTTTGTAAAGCAAAATTAAATACGGCTTACAATAATGTTCCAAAACAAGTTGTGCAGCTTGGTAGAATATTTTTAGTTCCAATTGATTAATCAACTGGAATTAAAAATCTTCATTACCATTGACGTTTTCAGGCGTTGTTTAGCAGAATTTCGAGCGAGGAAGCTCGTGTTCAACCAAGAATATATTTTAAAATTATTTATGAATAATATGTAGATTTAAGCAGATTTTGAAAAAAAAATATAACAACGTTGTCAGATGAATAATGGTTATGCCTCACATTCAAGTTTGACAATTTATTATTTTTAAACGAAATGTTATTTTTCAATGTTAAAACATTTTTTTATGTGTAATTATTTTCTAATATTTAATACATGGCTATTTCGATACATAAATTTTATAAATAAAAAAAATAGTTTTTAATTTAATTATCTTCCTTGCAGAGCATTAAATAATATTAAATAAATATAAACAAATTAATTTGTTTATATTATATTTATACCTAGCCATTAAGCAAATACTTTTTTGGAATATGTAATAAAAAAAAGTTTTAACATAAAATTGTCTTAGAATATGATGCAGAATCATATCCTTTTAAGAAGTACCACTAATGAACGCGTATGTGTACCTTTTTGGTGAATGTAAAAAATATACTCTTGGACCACTGTGTCTTTTTAACCCTACATTCATCTACCATGAGCCTTCTAGGTGTTGTCATTTAAAACATTTTAATCGTTCGCAGTGACATCCTTTTTTGTCTACTATAAATTATCAGACTGTAAATCAATCAATTTATAAAACACGAACAACTGAATTGAATGTGTTTTTTTTTAATTTTTATAAAACTACTACATTCCGAAAGCCTTCTCTCTGTCCATCAGAATGAGCGACCTCTGGATGTTTTCGACTTCAATGCTATTTGAAATAAAATTAGCACATTTGCGCACAAAAAGGCCAATAAATGAATTATCTATCTATTAACGTTGGGTAATGTGACTTCACCCAAGAGACTTTAAATGTAGGTCATGTCCTATGGATGGTAACCACTCTATATCGAGCAAAAATGATTAGCAGTAATACAGTTTGTTACTTTTCTTGGTAGTTTTATGTTGATGTTAGATTCATTGTTTTCTGCTTGAATGGACTTATGTATAGTATTTAAACACGTAACATTCCGTAGTAAATGTATTTAAAAAAAACTATCTATCAATGAAAAAGTACCGAATACACCTTTCTCAGTAGATTTTTGTTGTTGTTTATTTAGAATACTTTTAATTTCGTTGTATTGTTTTGTTTTATAACATCAAAAGAAAAACTGTTTTTATTTAATCTGTTTTATTTGTATTTTTTATTCTAATTATTTCGAAAATAGTGCAGTTATTTAATTTTTACTCTTTTATTTCATTTCGTATGTAAACATACCTATTGGTGTGCGATTAATTCAAAATTACACGAACACGACCCTCTTCCTTTCAGTGCGAAAGAAAATTATAATATGTGTCACTTCACATAATTTACAACACCTACTATAACAAAATGTCATCTTTCCATTAAAAACAGTTACATTCCACAATATATTGTTTATTTACTGCTTATACAACTGATGTACAAAGCCATCCTTATAAAAATACAAAATATTTTACATTTTATTAATACACGAATCAAATTCATCAATTTTTCCTTAACAGTAATTATTATTTTAAAAAAATACGAAACTTGACATTCCTTCTAGAAACATTCTTTATCACATGACAATAATATCACATTATTCTTTGATCGCGATCGATTTATCCATTTCTTTGATTTCATCCACTGGAGCATCATTGGTAATCTTCTTAGGATCGTCGTCAGGTTTGGACTCGCCCGGAATATCTTTAGGATCAAATTTATACCCAAGAGTTTCCATTTCCTTGACAATATTAGGTTTACTTTTAAGGGAGTCGAGCCATAGACTGTACGATACGTCCGGTCTTGTTCCGCCGTATCTTTCTGGAAGATATTTGGGAGAAACGTGTTTGTGCAGAGACTCCATGTTGTTTCCGTGGAAGAAGATCTTCTGTCGCATGCGGTCGTCCAGCAGCGGCTTGAACATGGAGTAGATGGTATCGAAGATCCAGGATTGGTTGATGATGTGGAGCGCGTGGGTTTTGATTGGGAAGCATGTCTGAAAATAAAATGAGAAACTAATTAAACAGTGGATTGAATTGATTGACGGCCTTAGATTGGTTGGTAATATGAATTCCTTGGGTCTTTAAGAGGAACGACTGCTCTGCATGTTACATGCAAAACTTGATTTTGGATTTCAGGCCAAAATACCGATCCAAACTGAATGATATATATATTTTTTATTTAAGGTTTAGTAAGTATCTAGTACGGATGAGATGAATTTTTTTTTAAATTATGAAGTATATAGGCCATTAAAAAAAGTCATAATTTTTTATGCAATTTAGAAAGTTATTTGCGGGCTTATCGTTTTTTTTAATGATTACGTAAATAAAAACATAAAAAACAAAATATTTAAAAAAAAGGATAGATATTTCAAATTATGTAGGGCAAATTTGTGTTCCAACGTAAATTGGTGTTTTTTTTATTCAATTTAAAGTTCACCATAATGCTAATTTAATATTTTTAAAAATATATATATATTTTCAAAGTAGACGGGGTATAACTTTTTTTTAAACAACCGTTAGCCCCCTAATAATTGTTAATGGTGCTTCTAAAATCACGAAAAATCAATTCCTTTAATGGCCTATATTTCAAAATGTAAAACAAAACCAAAAAAATTACTCCTAATCCGTACTAGATATTTAGTTTACTTTTTGATGAAAGAAAAAAGATCATTAGCTTTAGGTGATTATTTTGGCACCAAAGCCAAAATTAGGTTTTATATGAAACAGGCCGCACAGCCGTTCCTCTTATTTTTGCTTCATTTTTTAAAGTGTAAATGTAAAAATGTAAGTGTGAAATCTGTAAGTGAAAAGATTTTTGCAAAGACCCAGGATTATTTGATGATGTGGAGCGTCCCAGTCTTGATCAAGAAGACTGTTTGAAGGTGTCAATAAGAAATTGAGTTCAGTATTTTAAGATCAGAAATTTATACTTCTTTATCATCTTTAAAATATCGATTAAAATTAAACATGAAGTGGGTTGTGTCAAATAACCAAGATTGATTGATGATGTGGATGAGTCTTGATCGGAAAGGTTGTCCGAACGTCATTAATAATATGGTAATAAAAACATGAAGCTCAGTGTTTCTCAACGTCGGGCGCATGCCCACCGGGGGGCAAATTTGATGTTTTGGAGGGCAACGCTCAAATCATTAATTTATTTTTAATGTTTGTTAAATGTTTTTGTTAGAAAACCGCACACCTAAAATACGTTTGATGTAGCTAGATATTTATATTTTTGTGATAAAATGGGTACTTGCTCAGTCGGTCAAATTATCACAAATTTATGAAATTTCTAATTTTGAAACTGTCAATTCATGGTGGAATTCCATATTAAAATGATTTTTTTAAAGTAAAATTACCTTTATAACATTTTTCCACTAATTTATTTTCGATCGGACTAGTTTCACCCTATCACGGGGATCGTCAGACTGGCACAATTAAAACTAAATATATAGTATTTAGCATCGATGTCAGGAGTGAGTTCCCCTGTTTTCTAATATTGTTTTTATTTATGACTTAAAATTTGTTTTATTGCTGACAGTACTGTTTACTATTATCTTTTTAAAACTACTCTCGGGTTGGTTTATTACCCTCTGGAAGACGGATTACATTGTGTTTATTTACTGAATCTATGGATTTAAAAAAAGTTATGTATCTGGTCCGGTCGAAAATAAATAAGTAGAAAAAGTTACAAAGGTTTTTTAATCGAAAACAAAACAAAAAATATTTTAATTTATGAAATGTTGATTGATTGCATCATTTACCAATTTGAAAAATCAAGTAGCACTTAACAAATTCACGTTAAAATCGTTTTTAATTTTTTGACAAGTTTATGTTTTCATATCATATATTTACCGAATTATTGTTCTTAAATAATAATAATAAAAATAATAATTTTCCTTAAATTAATACGCTCTAAAATGACAATTCCTCCAGCTCCTGACATTTGATGGCAAGGAGCCACACTAGCACCCTCTAGCGACCCGAGTTGTTTTTTTTAGTATACATTTTAACAGAATTTCTTTGAAATATATTCTTAATAAATTGTAGAAATCGAAAATCTAAAAATAAATTTTAGGTAACCCATATCACAGGGTTTGCTTTGCAGGATACATGAATTCAGAACATAACTTAGCTACACGAAGGTCCATCTTAAAATTTTGCGCTCTGTGCTGTCCCGGAATAAATTTTTCGGCGTCCGGTGTTTACCAATATAAAAAAAAACTATTAAAGGTGGTTAACACAGGCAATATAATAAAAAAAAAAAAAAAACAAAAATGTACGTACCACCATAAGCTGAACGACCTTGGAGGCCACGGAGGGGGTGACTTGCCAGGCGTGCTGCATGGAGAGGTTCTCGAAGTCGAAGAGGCACACGCCGCCCAGCACCTGCGCCCGTTGTTCCAGGATACCCAGCTCCAGCACGACCAGCGTGGCTTTGAACAGCTCTTCTACGGAGTATGCGGACGGGTCCCAGTTGCCTAAAACAAACAAATGAAACTTTTAATGCAACGAATAAAAAAATTCTTAA
>JAHDVE020008255.1:0-65000 GCA_022606495.2 Halesus radiatus
CAACAGTTTTACATAATGGATTTCATTAAAACTACTTTCTAAACCTTCCCGGCACTAATAAAAACAAACTGTGTTATTTTCAGCGAAACCGGTAAAGTAATTTTCGAGAACATCGAGGACAAACAAACAAAATTACATTGATTTTTGTATTATTTAATAATATTTATACTATTCAGGATAATTAATTGATAATTATTACCACTTTTCATTTTTATATGTTAACCAACCGGTTTCAGTTCAGGCTGAACTGATCCATTTCTGGGTATCTAAATGATGGTAGGTTTATGTAGGTACTTTAGTAATAAAATCATCTGAATGACTCACATTGAAATTTGTGAATGTTTTCTATTATTGTATTGTCTATTAAAACTATTCTGTCTCTCCGCTACTTTTGACTTGTGATGCACAACCCGAGCCTATTTAATGCGGCCCACTTGGCTAAATAAAATAAATAAAAATTGAAAACATTTATTGATTTGACCTTGGGAAAAAAATGGTTTTATTTTCTTGCGCCTTCTTTGTGCGCTCCATAATTCGTATTTTGAATGAGTTCCAATTTATATGAGTAGACGACCAAATGTTATTTCTGAAAACATAGAAGTAACGGATGTGAGTTTTGAAATTATATAATTCATGGCAATTGTTTGGATTTTCGGGTGGTATGATCAAAATATTTAACGGTTTCCGTTCTGTTTTACTAAAATATAAAAGTGTATCGCGACAAATTTATCCGCTCAAAACTACAAAAAAAAAATTACAAGTTTTTAAAATTTTCTTTTGGTTTGAACTTGAATATGATAAACGTTTTCTCCTGCGGCGTATTATCCATAGTAGTAGTGGGCGAAGCGACTCGGTTTAGTGAGCCGGATCACTAAAACAGCTCTCTGTAAAGAGAATCCACCTGAAAACTGGACGAAAAAATATCGTGTAAGAGCGTCTTAAGGACGTCTTTATGAGGGCCAAGGGAGCGAGGGAGAGGTCATGGTGCGGGGGGACGCTAACCGTCGTTCAATCGAGCCGGATCACTGAACCGGTACACTACAAAGTGCCGATTTAGTGAGCCGGCTCACTAAACCGAGCCGATTCGCCCACCACTAATTCATAGCTTAGAGTTTTACAGAATACAAAAAAGTCACACGATCAAATTTTATTTGAAAAGTGTCTTAGGAATTATCTTTTTCTTTAACATTCATTTGGATATGGTATTCAAAGATTTAGCATTATTAAACAAGTTGGTATTTTGGACAGGTAACTAGTATTTTTATTTATTTATAATAGGTAAAATACGCACTGGCTCCGGATAGTTTATTTATTTAAAAAATATTAACACCCTGATATGCTTTACATTTAAAAAAATATATTTTACATGATTTAGTGCACGATACAGAAAGAAACAAATTTTTAAGGAGAACACAACAAAAAAATTTACATGATACGTAGTAGATATACCTATAAGTTCGTTACATATAATATATATGTATTATGATCAGTGGGCGTGCAGTTCATAAAGGCTGAAAAGCTGTGCCTTCCATAAGGACAACGAACCATAAAAAAAAATTGAAAGGCGATAACTTTCTGATGAAAATGTATCTTTTCACGAATTTTGTAAAAAACTTGTACACTCAATTATACAGTTGGCCATAAAAATCAGCGGTATATGATAATAAAATGGACATTTTCAAATATTCAAAGCATAATTATAACCCGAACTTTGGTCACGCAGCTACCTTTGGTCATAGAGCAATGCACGCCACTGATAATAACATAATAAGTGCATGAAAAATAAAAGTAGTAATAATATGGTGTACGTACATGATACATAATATACAAGTACATAATATACTCGTATATTCTATAAGAGCATGACATAGTGA
Source organism: Halesus radiatus (assembly GCA_022606495.2). Lineage (NCBI taxonomy): Eukaryota > Metazoa > Arthropoda > Insecta > Trichoptera > Limnephilidae > Halesus > Halesus radiatus. The sequence continues at coordinate 1,875 of JAHDVE020008255.1, forward strand.
AAAAAGTTGGGATGTTTGTACGGTATTCACTTCAAAATTACATAGACATTCCCAAAGCAAGATCTACCCATACCATTTTGACCTGGAGGCATAGGTCACGTGACATCCATTTTGGCACCAGCCCGGGTCACGAATTTTTTAAAATAATTTTAAAATTTTTTTTATTTAATTTTAAGCTTATTCAATATAATTCTTAACAGTTTTATCAAACAATCTTGTCAAACCAAAACGACGACGACGCGAAAGTGTTCATGTCATCGTTTCCTGCAGGAAGTAAATGAATAAACATTTCTAAAAGGGACAAACTAAATACTCTAACAAAATATTCTGTTTATGTAAACAAGCCGAACCTTTTTTATGAATTGCTTTTTTACTTAAATTGCAGTTTGGGTTATTTTTGGATATTAGAACGGCAGCTACGAGAAGTATATTGGCGATAAATTCCACACAATTGTGAAAAGGACGAATTGATCATTAGCAGATTTGCTTTTCGAAGAGTAAATAATAATACTTTGCGGTGCAATGCGAGTTTCCTGCAAAATGTCGGGATTTATTTACTAGCAAATCACTGAAAGGGACATGCCTCCAGGCTCACCGCTAACCCTGTTAAATTTGGCTTCTTCCCCTCACTCATAACAGCACCTCTGTTGATTCTTCTCTCGTGGGTATTCACATAAAAGATCTAAATTAGTGACAACACCAACTGCAAAGTCAAGCTGTTGGGTCCTACCCCTCGCGGCTCCGCGAACATGTATTTAAAATCGATAAATTGCCCCTACGGCTAAAAAGGTTGTGCATCACTGCTTTAGATATATGTCTTTAATTCATCGCCCACACTACTGACCAGATTTATCATTTAATTCCGAAACGAAATCCGACATATTTATTACTTTCTTGAGAAATTGGGCCCAATGGACTGGGGTTAATTAATACATTATTAATGCATGTTAAATTCGGTATTCCCGTGTCATCAATCGTCAAACAAGAGACAGACCGAAACCCGTCAGTATCATTTTCCAGATTATCAATCTCGCACGGTAAATATGGAAATAGAATTTGACGTTGAGAGTCTCTCATTGACTTAAAAGACGCGTATTATACTTTGTCCGGGATGGGTTGTACTGTGTATTGGGTCGGAGGGTCGGGCCTGCCGGAGCGATGGCACGCCGCCGGTAGCAAATTAACTTTGCCACGGAGGCTTTAATGTAGGCGGCGAGAGTGGGGTCAAGTAATGGGCTGTGACAGGACAAAGGTTCGAGACAAGGATGTTTTCGGTCACATCAGACGTATTATTGTAAAAGCTTTCGTAATATTTTCACGAACAAAAACCCTGTTGCGGTATATTATGATGAATTATATATTTTCAGTAACTTCATCTTTATCTCGTTTAGAAAAGGAATTGATCTGACTGGGTATTGATTATCATTTATTCTTATCTGTGACGTGATGATGAATGATCCGCAGCCAAGATATGTAGAGACATTATTTTGAATAACAATCCAGAGATATTTATGTATTTATTTAATTTATTAACGCCATATCAGGCTTTTACTTGGAATAGTAGGTAACGTTATGTAAGTATAACAGTATTTTTATAAACAAGATAATTATAACTGGTAGTAGTATCAAAGTGCATTCATATTATTGTTATTTGAGATTGAGATGCAAAGCATGGAACAAACAATAAAACTTCCACCTTATACTATACTACTTATAAATAGTATGTACTACTGAACTAGAGAAATTAAAAAATAACGCAATCAAAAGGGCAAAGCAAAATTCGCGAAAGTCAATATAGTAGAATTTTTTTTTCTTTAAATTAGTCATTTTAAGCATTTAAAAAAAAATAATTATTCAACCCACTTTATTATTGAACAATGGAGCTCCAAATCCCATAATTGTGAATATTTTCTGTGAATAATTTCTTGATCCTTGCGCTTACCGTTCGTGTGTTTTTCTTGTGAGACAAATTAACAAGATTTTGAACTTTTTTGTTAAAGTGATGATAAATTCTCCCTTCTCGCAATGAATTTCCAGAGTCACCGCCATAACTTTGTTTAATGTTTAATTAAAAAGTATTTGTACATCTTCCTTCGTTAGTTTAATTGTGCTCGAGACAGCCACCGCCGAGAGGAGAAGATTTATTTCCTCGCAGTTCCCCCGCTGAGGTGAGCACTGGACCCCGAGCCGGGAACTTGCTGAGATGCTGTGCTGTATGACCTACTTCCTACTTCACCGAGAAGTCCGAATAACCCTACCAGGGCGGTGCACTTCGTTAATTGCGTTTCCTTGCTTTTTAACAAGTATTTCTAGGAAATTGCTTATATTCTTTGAGTAGAGTTCGAGTATTTTCACAACTCCAGTGGCGTGCGGATAATGTTTGGGTCTACTAAAAATATTATAATTCTTTATTATTTATTTCTTGAAACTGTCAATTCATGGTGGAATTACATTTCAATATGATTTTTTAAAAATAAAAAACCTTTATAACTTCCACTTGTTTATTTCAGAATGGACAGATTTCACTTTACAAAGAGCATCTTCAGACTGGTACAATTTAAAGTAAATCTATGGCAAGCATATACTCGTATAGTAAATGTACATTATTAGACAGCAAATGGGGATCACTCTTGACATAAATACTATATGTACTATGATTAAGTTGTATCAGTCTGAAGGTGCTCGTTGTAAGGTGAAACCAGTCCAGTCTTAAATAAACAAGTAGACGAATGTTATTATGTAATTAAGTTTTTTTGAATTCTTTGTTGACTTTAATCGCTTGAATTCAAATTTTACCAAAGGGGCCCTCGATTTACGTGTTTTAAAGGTCTATTCGTATTTACCAATACAAATTGGTTAACTTTCGATATATGTTTTAGTATATAGACTACAGGTCTCAACATACTCGAGACTAATGACATTACAAACATAGACACATTATTGTCTTACAATATTTACATAAAAACCAGTGACAAATGGACTTACGTTGTCAGTAAATTATTTATTTAGCACTGGTCATGTATGACAAAGACAGACATTCAAACAATCTGTGGGTATGGATGAAATGCAAATACGACCGGGCGTCGTTGTCGCACTTAAAATTTGCCTTGAATACTTCATCCTTCAACTGGGTAAGGGTAAGTCGGGAAAAATGAAACACAAAAGCAAATATACATATGTTTTAACTGCAATAAATTATCATTATTTGTATTAATATACAAGATAGTATTGGAAGTATATTGTTTACATATTTTTATACAGTACAGAGGTTGAAGTAAGTATAGAAATCTACACAGGTTAATGACATCAACAGTAAATATGTTATTTACTTTCCAACCAGTAAGTTTTACTTTTAAATGGTTTTTTTGTCAAACGGTCTGAACTCAGTGTGTTGTGAAGTGAAGGCGTACAATCATCTTTGTACCATTGAACCCGACCAACAATTGTCCATTTCTGTCGACGTAGTTGTGGTTCAGTGTTATTTATTATGAAATCACAGCGTAACTTATATTTTTGTACAGAGCGTTATTGTCTTAAATTAATAGTGTATTTTGCCAATGTCAGTAAAGGAATTCCGTATAGGCGTCTCGGTCCGGTTGGAGATGATTTTGTTTTTGATTTTTTAATATAAATAAACTAATTAATAGGCTATCCATTGTGCGTTTTACCTCATCTTTCCCTAATCGATAAAAAACGAATACGGAACGCTGGGAGTTGTGAGATAATTGTCTTAATTACGATCATAAGTAATTTGCTTGTACTTTATGAATAAAATGTTATTTATTGGTTTGACTAGTATTTGCCGTATAATGGAAACACTTTTTCATCATACAGAAGGGCATTTGGCATTTATTTATGCAATTCTGTTACAGATAGCACACGATTATATTTTAAGTCAATGCTTGTACGTAGAAATGGACCGTACGCTACTGCTTAATGCTTCGCTACGCTTTGATCGGCAAATACGCGATATTATTGCGGCGGAAAACTTGTCTTTTGAAGTATTATTTTATGAAATCATCTATAAAGCATAACACGATTTTCCACTTAACACTCATATCAACGGGACACGACTATAAATGATATTAAGCAACTGATTAAGACGTATCTATTTTAAGATGCGCATTCATCCAATCATTTAATTAGTGTTTCCTCATTAATTCGATTCACACATAATTCTAACCGTAATTTATTAACTACTTCCAAAATATACATAATATCTGTCTGTCTCATCGGATCCGGGGGAATTATATTCGCGGGAAAATAACATTACGTTTGTGGGGATTCAAATTATATTCGTGCGGGATTAGGTTATGTCAGCGATTCGTTCTGGTGTCGACGCGTATTGCGTCAATTTACAAATGTGTTCGTAATCTCCCATTAACAAGTTTCTCTCCGGTCGCTATTCCCGATATTTCATTATGCTCCGCACGTACATGGGGGAAGTGACGTGCTGTAGGAGTAAAAAATAATTTAATTTATTTTATTTTATGTACGTATATAATTACGACAACCTTGTTTAAGACGCCACAGCACATTCCACCTGAATACTTTCAGAAATAATATTGCCTACTTTATTCCTCTGCATCAAATTTGTCGACTATATAATAAGACAGAGTGTGCTAATGAAGACATTTTTGTCGATAATCTGTTCAGTTTCAGAAAAAATGTCCTGCTATTACTAAAAAAATATGTAACAATGATTGGTCTAATTATATTATGTATCACTTGTGTCTCATGTTTCTATTGTATTATATTCAGTGAGTTTTTGTAATTTTATGTTTCGTGTGCTCTCTGTCTGATTATTTGTAATTTGTATATATTAACTGAGTTTTTATAACTGTATTGGTAACACGTTTCAAAGTTTAAATTTTAAACAATTTTAATTTCAAAGTTTAAGTGTCAAAGACCCAATGATGTCTAATTACGTATAAAAGGGATCGAATTGAGAATCTAGTCTCCTTTAATGGAAGCAACTTCCCAACAAGCCCTCCATTGATATGCTTGGTGTAACCTTAAGTGACCAGCTCAAGTATGGGGGCTCCATCGAAGCCAGAGTAAAGTTAGCCTCTCAGAATCTGGACGTACTGTACAGAACCCGCAGATACTTTAATAGTACACAACTCCTGACCCTGCAAACATCGTAAGTACGCCCCACTGTAAAATTTGGCAGCCACCTCTGGTCGGGAGCCCCAAAATATCTGAAAAAAAAAAAAAAACTCTTGACTCTGTGCAGAAACTGGCGGTCCATTTGATAGATTCGCCTATCTTAACAAACGGACTGCAATCTTTGGAGCACATACGTCAGGTGGGAATGCTGTCCTTGTTCTACCGGTATTTTAATGGAAGATGCTCTGAGGAAGTAGCGTTATTGATTCCTTCGGCACCGGTGCATAGTCGGGAAACATTCCATAACCGTGCCCAATATTTGCACACGGTTGACATATGTCACATGAGAACGGGTCGCTTCCACGACTCGTTCTTGTGTTCAACAGCTCGGCTGTGGAATGATCTGCCGGCCTCTGTGTTTCCTCCATCCTACAACATGGGTCCCTTCAAGGCCCAAGTTCACTCCTTCCTATCCTGTAAAAGGCCCTCCACGCAGTATCCCCAAATATGATATAGGCTCTGAGAGAAACAATTTCCCTCAGGGCCTCCTGTGTGAACATCTGTAAAAACCTAAAAAAATTAATAAGGATATTTAATGTATCTGAAGATATCGGATCCATTTTTTTATAAACGTGCAGTTGAACAGTGAATATGAAATAGTAATAATGGTGGGTTTAAAAAAAATGTTGATTTTACCATCCATTTTATTCCGGCAGCGGGCCACTCTCCCCATGGCCGAATTTAAGCAAAAATGCACGAGTCGTTTTATAATACTAAATAGTATTATGACGTCCTCGAGTGCTAGATACTGGTAACAATACATTAATTTTATTTAATTAATTTATGCATAGAGGTTGAAACGTTACACTACTCCATTTTTGGCACACGTTCCTTGTTTCATACACTGAAATCTATCACTTAATCGTGCCATGTCTATGGTGTCCCTGACTTCTTCTTCCGTTCACATGCGCCATGTGTATTCTTCTGACACTCCCTTTTACGTTTTTCTGGTCTACGTGGGCTAGTCCAGACGATCTAAATGTCCTTTCTTAATATTTTTCATTACATTGGTTTATTTTCGGATTTCCACACTCATTGTAAAAAATTAATAGATTTTTTTTAAAAATAATTACCAAATACACACTGTAACTAACTACTTACATAGTACGTACTTACTTACTTCTTTTATATTTATGTTATTTTATTATGTACTAAACACGTAAATACTACAGGCGAAACTGTTATTCATTACGCTGTAACTACTTACTTATATTGTACCTGCTTACTTCTTTTATACTATAATTATTATTTTATGTACCATATTATTATACTCCTTTGTTTAACTAACTATAAGATAAATGTATCAACATGTAAAAGCCTTCTAGGCATCAATAAATAAAATACTTATTATTTTTATAAACAATAATTATTAGCCTGAAACACTCATCCAAATTGAAAAGAAACCTTTCCGAGCAAAGATAAATGTCGCCGACAGGACTCGAACCTGCACCCTTCTGATGTCCGGTCAGATGCTCTACCGTTGAGCTACGTCGGCTTATCGAGTTATGTTATAATCACGCGTGATTAATCCACGCTGTTCGAAATCACTGCTTACCACCGGTTAGACCCACACTCTCACTTTGAGAACTCCCGATCCAGTCGGCTACTGGTCAGTTATGTCATTTTTAAGTGATGTGTCTGCGCGACCTTAAGAATAATAAGTCAGTTTAAAGAGAAATGCAGACCGAAAGTTGACGGAAGATTTATTACAATGAGTCGATCCCGAATCGATCCACAATAAATACTCGATTCAAAATTCATGAATTCGTCTTTCATAATAATACTTACGATCCTTATTAATTTTATCGAGAAAAATAAATGGGTTATCGATTGGTGGTAGCCGCAAAAGGAAGATATTATACTGTTGAAATAAAATGATCAACTTACAATTATAAAATTGGGCGTGATAATTTAACGATCACTTTGCTATAGGCAGGAGGTCTGCGTGCTGGGGTACAGAAGTTCTCGAGCTATGAGACCAGGAGCTATCATATCACGACTTTGGAGGGCTTTTTCTGTCTGAAATATCTTGGACGATGCAACTGTTTTCAACTGGCAACGTCATATTAATGACACAGGCTATGAAACTTCCAGGCTTCCTGGGTTATAGAACTTTGCAATTTTAACTAAGCTGCCATAAATAAAGAAAAGGCGCTATTAGTTTAATAAAATAATAATTTAAATGAAGTGTTGAAACTCCAGTAAAACCGGATAGTTACTATTGGCATCATTATACTTTTTTACAGTCCAAATAATAGCGTTGTCGGCTAGCGGTAAAAGCAAAATGAGAACCCAACTTTTGAATAGCCTACGACTACAAACTAGAAATTGAAAAATTCACAATTTCTTGATGAAATTTATTAATTTTTCGCCTTCATTTAATTAGTTTTATCCCAACTACTTCAGTGTTCTCCGTGAAAACAGAATGAAGGTTTAACGTTATTATTTAATGTATGCAAGCTGTTCCCCCAATACTCGTACAGTCTTTGAAGGGCGATGCAGCCGGTGGATGAGATTATACGATATAATGAAGAACCTACATACACAAAATCGTTAGAAGCTCAGCGATGCAAAACATGCCTTCGAGCTGAAGGGTACTCCTCCTTGGATAACCACAAGCATAACTTTATGTACTTAAACAAAAATACAGGTTTTCTATAAACCGAAAAATGTTGCTAGAAAAAGAAAATGTATTTCCCACCATAGTATTTTAAAATGAATATAAAATAATAATATTTTATTACATATAACAACAATCGTCGATCCTGAATAATAAAGTTTTTGAATTGATTAACTAAATTAAAAGCTCCGGCTCGGTTCTGACGTCACCCCCGGTACGTGGCGTTATTTAATGCAAATTCCCTTGGCGTCACTTAACACTTGAAATATTTACCATTTTTACAAGAACAAAAAATCTAAGAAATAGAATTTCATGGACTGCGAAATAATACAACATTTTAATAATATGTTATAGACCTATTCAAAATTCACTACTGGAATCTTTCAAAATGTGGGGTTGTACATAATTTTTTTAAAGATTATGGCCAGCTGTGGAGTAAAAAGATGGTTGTATCATGGGAAATAAAATGCTTCAGGACACCTGTGTATAGTATGTGAGAATTATGGGATGCTGTGGCGAAACGTCTCTGGGGTACCAACTTTGAAGACACGGCAGCCACATCCCACATAGCCAAGGGCCCCAGAAGCTCGCCGTGTCCCGGTCCTCGCAGTAGCTCCTGACTTCCGGGTGGTTCGGTTGCGTAAAGGAAACGCGTATTGATTTTATTGTTTGGAAGCCATGATCTAAATAATTGATCAGTGTTAGCCGATGGTCATTCGCCGGTTCTAGGGCTATTTAACGATAACCCCAATCCCCATCGCCTTTCTCATTTATGATCCCCTGGTGGAATATACATAATTTTTCACTGACATATTTGCTGCGTGGACCTGTTTATATGTCTCAATTCAATGGCTTAAAGTGCAAGATTGGTTATTGGCGAAGAAGAGATATCTTATTAATTAACTGTCAGCACCCAAAAATACACACTTTACAGTCTGGCCAACGTAAGAAATTCAACGAATGATTTATTTGTTAATTCTATACGAGTAGTTAGGAAAATAAGGTTTTAAAAGTCACAAATCCTCCAACTTTTACCTTTTAAATTCTATTTGAAATACGTACTTTTTTTTTCACTGTAACTTATTTGCTTCAATTTTTCTGTACTATTACTATTAAAGACTAACTGATCAAACATGGCCAAGTTCGCCTAGATAATTGTGAAATTTTAATGTTAATCAATTGTAATGGCGATATACGATGTGAGGCAGTGTAAAAGAAACATAGTGCGTATTAAATGGCCTAGAACCAAAAGGTGCTAAGTCAGTGGCGACATCGGTTTCTGTTCAAATCTACATGGAAGGCATTTCTAGTGTATATTATTTATTCATTGGGGTGAGCTTTGTCCAGATCTTGGCAACGGGTGCGTTTGCCAACCAGCTGCGTGGCTGATTGGATCGGGAGAGGCCGATTGAGGGAGACCCCTTGACTTCTCTAGCCGGACTATCATAATTTTATTTTCTAAAACGTATTCACTGGTTTTCATAATGCACTTATGCAGACATTCTGGTGTGTATTCCATAGAATTTAAAAGATTACATTTGAAGATTTTTATCTTTTGAAATCTTATACACTTTCATAACTACCCCGTACAGAATTAGAGATAAATTGTTTGTAGTTTTGCATGAGTTGGCAACATACAAAGTGATATTTAGACCCATTTTTGAGTGCTGGCCCTTAAATAAAACAACTTAAGTAATCATGTCCGTTGACTAAAACGTATCTAAAAATAACTGGTTTCAAATAACAACTTTGTAGGCGCGAAAATAGTCACTTTTTTATCACAGTTTCGTCAAAAAAACTTTCGGAATTTTCAAATGCCATTGTGTATTCGGAATTTAAAAAAAAAGTTTATTTGAAAAATAAATACTTTGCTTGTTTTAAATAAATAACCAGTCTTGTGCAGTAGAACCTGTCAAAATATCGCAAGTCCCCCTGACAAAATTAGCGTAGCGATCAAAAGTGTCCAAAAAGTTTTTGGACACAATATTGTGTAATTTATTCAAGCTAGGGTTCAACATTCAGTACCGAATATGCCTGGTGGGGGAATAAATAACAACATAGCAATGTTACTTTTTGATTAAAATTACAGTTAAAAACTTCAGTTCAAAGTCATCGATTTAAAAGTTTCCTTTATGAAAATATGCACTTATATATTGGTAGTAAACTACGATTTTTTTGTTAAACACAGCGAGGACTTAAATTCGAACGAATCACTCGACATTCCTTTGAGCCTGTTTGCCATCCTTTGAAATTTTTTCGGAGTAAACATTTTTCTACCAAGGTTAGCAAATTGCATTAGGCTCAATATTTTCCGGTTCCTTTCATTATATTATTTCGAATAGCATAGGCGAAGAAATAAAAAAGTAACATAGACCCTTTTATTATTGTGTTAGCAGATGGATAAAAAAGGTATTATAAATAGAAAAGATATGAGTTATTATTATTATATAATTTTTTCTGTTTATTGGTACTGATAAACCTCATTGCATAGAATAAAGAATATACATATAGATTTAAATGGAAGCCGGTGTGCCTATGACTTAATGCCTTTTGGTATATAGCGCTCTGTCTCTTTTACGCTGCCTGTATTGTATATTGCCATTCCATTTGATAGAAATGATATGATGATGAAATATTTTTTTGTATTAGAAATTTAAGGCCCGAATGGACAGAATTTTGGATCAGGAAACACGCCCACGTAGGATTTCTTGTGTTTTCTTTATTCTATGCCTCATTGTAATATTGAATCATTGAAGACAATATTAACAAATCTCAAATGAAACAGAAAAAGATATAGAAAATAAAAAGGTTACGGTCACATCTGGGAATCAAACCCGGGACCTATGTCGGGACAATTTAGAATAAACAAAAGTAGAATTTGGCATTAATATAAAAATATAGTAGCCAAAATATGGGAATTAAGTGAGGATAATATTGGTAATTAATAAAAAATTGAGGAATGATATCTATGAGGTTGACGGAAATAATTAGGTCTCAGTAGCTCAGTGGTAGAGCGCTCTACCGGTAAGATAGAGGTCCTGGGTTCGATTCCCAGAAGCGACCGTTACCGTTTCATTTTCTGTTTCAAATTACATTTGAGATTTCGTCGGCTGAGTATTTAAAAATCAGCAGTTATGGGTAAATGGACCTTCTCAGCTTCTTAGATGGGTAGGTATTCCCAGTGTTTTTTTTTTAAATCCTGTGCTGTAAATCAAAAAAGTGCTGATAGAATAATTAAGTTGATCAGCCGACGATTTGTTTTTAATATCTTCAATGATTTAATATAATTTTTTTATGGAGTATGATATGATATTCCAACGAAAATTTAAAACATGTTCACATAAATTTCTATGTAATATTATTTATTACAGGATTTGTATAAGATCCGTGAACGTGCATAATAAATAATTTTTAAAATATGTAAGAAATCATTGAACTCAATGGCGCCCGCGATATCGAATATAATATGATTATTTGCGTAGTAGCCTTATTAATTTTTAGATCTCATTATCAAACTGTCAGGACTTTATCTCGAAGTGTCAAACAGTCCCCAGACAACCGGTTGATTATTATTGTATCTAATTCGAAATTATTATAGTTGCCTCATTGTCACCCAATTAAAAATAATCAAAGGCAAAAAAATGTATTTACACCAAACTATTTTTTACGTATTTTGTTTTTAACTCCTGTCAATCTTATTTTATCAAATTGACAGGTTTTTTTCTGTAGTCTACACCAGCGGCTCTCAAGATTATTTTTATTATTAGTACCGAGTAAAACAAAATGACAAATAATAAAGCATATTTAATTCAACGAAAGCAGAAACATTATCTGGGAATGCTTTCCTTCTTTTGCAGAAATTTCAGTTGATGTCATGTGATCAGAGTGGAAGATACATTCAGTATCGCCCTGGTGAAAGACCACCATTTAGAATTGAAACGTTGCTTGAAATGGCTTTTAGCCGTGTTTGGTGACCAGATCTGAATAGCCAGGTATTTCTCCACCTCCCTCTTCGCCCTCTCCTTCCCCTTCCCAATACCTTCAGCCTCACAACATTTCCCAATTGGGGATGCCATAGTCTCACTGGCTCCAGACGGTTGGGAGCGGTTGAGACTCTTGTGCGGTATTCATGTAAAAAAAAAGTGCTTATTCTTCATCCCATTTTCTTTCCCTGAACAATCCATGAAAATATTTTTTTTTAGCTAACATTATATATGTTGGAAAGCGTACCCCCATCGTCAACGAGATAATTAATTACAGGTGGCTGTAGTCTGTAGGTTTGCAGTAAGAACGCGTTTCTCCTTAGAACCGCTAGATGGAAATAGGAGAAATTAGAGGCGTTAAAAATCTAATTGGATAAAACGCCAACCAATTAAAGAGATATATCTGAAAAATTCGCAGGGCAAAGAAGTTTGGGAAGTGGCCTACAATAGTTTATTAGATGAGATATTCTCAAAGGTTCGTAGGGTCATCGACATATCACATAAACAATGACTTTCAAGGATGCCTGGCTGGAGGTTGGGAACCATTGAAGACGGGAGCTGGATGGGTCATAGAAGTAGGAAAAAATGAGATCATAAAAGGGTTATAATATTCTGTTATAGTGAAAAAAAAACAACTTACGTATATAGTGAAAAATTAAACGGAATAAAATTTAGGCCCAAAGACGTCAGGTTTGAGAAAGTACACGAGAGATGAATGGATTCAACAGACAAAACTACTGAGGAAAAGGTTCTTGGATTTATGAAAATTTCTAAAAAAATGAGGGTTAAGTAAGTGAGAAATAAGAAATAAAGAGCAGATTCAAAATAAATATTTTTCCTTTTTATGTAATCTCTTTCCTTATCATCAGTAATAAATATCGTTAGAAAGAGATGCCGTGTTGAACGTATGTTGAAGTCACCTGTTATCGCGAATAAATTCGAATTATATTTTCGTGGAAAGCAATTACTTTGTGGTTTGACATATTTAAATAAAATAAACACTTTGCTGTTTTAAGTTTTTGTTTTATTTAATAAACTCGAATTAACTCTGAAACTCACAATGAAATTTATTTTTTAAACTTAAAATAGTTGTAGTTCATGTGGTACAACATAAACTTGTATATTTGATTCATTAAAACACAGTGTAAATAAAATACCAAGAACAATATTTTCATAAAACGACAATTTGCCATTTTTGATATTTTTTTTATATATATATACCGCACAAGAGTCCCAAACTGCTCCCAACCATCTGGAGCCAGTGAGACTATGGTATTCCCAATTGGGGAATGTTGTGAGGGTGAAGGTATTTGGGAGGAGAAGGAGAAGGGGAAGAGGAAGGTGGGGAAAAGGGGAAATACCTGGCTATTCAGATCTGGTCACCAAACACGGCTAAAAGCCATTTCAAGCAACGTTTCAATTCCGAATGGTGGTCTTTCACCAGGGCGATACTGAGAGTATCTTCTGGTACGTGCGCAAATATACCATATATTATTACTATTTAACTCCAATTTTTTTTTGTTTTATTATTTATTTACCACATTTTTATTCAATTTATTGTACTTATCCCTGGTACAGAAAACCTACTTTATAGAAGTTTAAGAAAATAACAAACTCTAATACACTTACTAACCATCACGCCGTTTCTCCGCAGGGGTAGGCAGAGAGGACGGACCGCCAAACAATTCGATCTTTGCATACACTTCTTGCTTCATTCATATTCATACATCGTCTCATATATTCTCTTCTATTATTCCGACTTCTGACATGATCCGACTCAATTATTTGATTCACTTGATCGTGCCATGTCTTCCTCGAGCGTCCCCGGCTTCTCCGTCCATTCACATTTGCGTCATATTTTCTCCTTACACTCCTTTCTTCGTTCATACTTACTCCAATACACGAATAATGTTCATTATTAGAATTAAAAGTTGACAGAATAAGAAAATTAAAAGGTTTTTATAATTCTCATCTCTATTTCTTATTTATATTCAAGACATTTTTTTCCTTTTTATCTTTCTTTAAGCTGTGAGATATTTTCTTAATGTAAAAGAAAATATTAAAAATATTCGTTCATTAGAGGAATGTTTCTTTCGCGACAAATTTGTTTTTGATATCGCCGACAAAACACGGTTTAAGTTATCTGTTAGTTTCATAAATATTGTTCAAATTTGCATTATCTAAGTTATATGTAGGAAGGTTTTATCCCACACCGCCATTACGATGTGATTTTTCGTTTCATATTTCATTTGAGATTTTTAATATTTTTCTTTAACAAATAAATTAAATTAAGCTACAAAAGAGACTAAATTAATGTATCTCCTCATTGGTGAAGTTATTGTTCATCTTTAAACGGAATATTTATTCCTTTGTTATCTATACGATAGTTCAAAACAATTATCGGATATTTTTAACAGGATTATAGATGCAAAATAATATCACCTTATCATTTTGAATAAGAGAAATTGTTCTCAAATTAATTGCATTTTTTCAACGCGCTAAAGGTGATTTATAAAGCGACACGTCTTCCCGCCGAAGACCGGGCCCGGCGCTGACCAATGCTGGCGGTTGGACTGTGGGACAGAGAGAATCCGTAGATTCACGTTCATTCCTTGTGACGACACGCCCCCAAAAAATAGACAACGTAACGACCTGATGTAAAGAAAATCTATATAAAGATCTATGTGTCAAAACCGTAGCACCTAGATTATTAGCATAGGAAGAAAACGTGGTGTAGAAAATACCCCTTGAATTATTCAAGTGATAGTTCTTGGACAAACAAGGACTCCAATAAGGGTATTTATAAGTGCCTTATAAAACCTCCAACTGAAGGAAAAATTACAAAGAGTTTTTCATTCACACTAGTTACGAAAATTTAAGGCAACAGTAGAGGAGATATAGAGTCATTACAAATAGGTGACCTGATCAGGACTCTAGTGATAAATTAAATTAATGAAAGAAAAGCGACATAGAGGGCGGTTCATCACAATTGGTTACACTTGACCAGGAGAAAATCGGTATGAAGGTGAGGAGGTAAATCATCACAAATAGTTGTCTTGAACCAGGAGTATGAAGTTGAGAAGGCAAAGCATCATAAATGGCACACGTGACTAGAGGAAAATCGAGTATGATATGGAAGGGAGGAAGGCGGATCATCACAAAATGGTCTGAGGAACTAGCGAGCAAGGGTCGTTTCCACGACTCGTTCGTGTATTTAACAATTCTTCTATGGAATGATTTGCCGGCCTCTGTGTTTTCCACAACTTCTCTCATATAACTTCCAAGGTTCACTACTTCCTTTCCTCAAAAAATACCCCCCACACAGCTTCCCTTTAGATGACAGAAGCCCCGAGTCTGTCACGTGCAATTAAAAATTAAAACTCTGTATACAGCAGTACACGCTCTCTAATGGTGAGCTTTGTCATTTGTATATTTGTCAACGCATATGGAAAGCGCAATATTCTTTGACCTACGAAATGAGCTATGGATCATTAAAATTATTTTAATTCTAGTTATTTTCCATTAAAATAAAACAAGATGACAAAATGTTATTTCCATATTATTATATTTATTGATCACTAAGAAAAGGGGGTGTTGAAAATCTGGCAAAAGCCGCGTAGTATCCACAAGTTTACGTGTATAAAAGATTTATTAATTATTTTTTTGTTTGTCAAATTGCTGGCAAACCTTGGCTAAGATGTATTTTCTAGTTAAGTTTCCCAAATTACTTTCTGACCCACTTATTACTTGGGTACTTTTGAGTACAATGGAGACAACTGGCTCAATTAACATCTTCCCCGAGCTGTTGAGCTTTGGACATTGTGAAGAAGATTTCCTCTCCTACACTAGAGATAGGCCGAAACTATACGACGTGTTCATTATATTTACAAATATTCCTCTTGCCGCAAGCATTCCGCCAAAGTCCAATAATCTCAAATTTAGAGCAGAAAATCAGTTGGTATCAAGCAGGAAAATATCTAAAAACGTTGCGGAATTTTAACAGGTTTTCTGTACAAAATTTTCATGCTAACGTAACAATTGACATCATGAGATACAAAGTTTTGAAATAATCATTTAAACATTAATAATAAGACACATTTTTTTAAATTTTTCTTTTATATGATTACCGCACGAAGACCATGGCGATTTTCATTTTGGGGTAGGTATGCTGAGAGGCTGAAGAAAGAAAGGAGAGCATGGAGATGGCGTGCAGTTCATAAAGGTTGAAAAGTTTTGCCTACCTTACGAAAAATGAACCATAACACTTAATTAAAGATAATAGATTTTTTTTTTAAATCTAGGCAAATCTATGCTCAAAATGTAGCTTTTTTTAACATTATTCAGTTGAACAATAATTTTTAGCTAATAAATTTAGTATTTTTATAAACAATAATTATTAATCTAAAACACTCATCCAAATTGAAAAAACCTTCCGAGCAAAGATAAATGTCGCCGGCAGGACTCGAACCCGCACCCTTCTAATGTCCGGTCAGATGCTCTACCGTTGAGCTACGTCGGCTTATCGCAAACCCGCCAAGTTAATCAATATATACTAGTGTTTCATTCAATAATTACTGTTTTTTATTATATTTTTCACCTGTAAACAACCAACTTTAATAGTATGAGAAAGGCTTGTAACGGCTAAATCCCTCAAATAGATGGCGTCGAGACAAATTATGTCTACATTTTATTGGTGAAAAATTGCTTTGACTTGTCAAATATGTGAGTCCTGCCGGCGACATTTATCTTTGCTCGGAAGGTTTTTTCAATTTGGATGAGTGTTTTAGATTAATAATTATTGTTTATAAAAATAACAATTGTTACCCTTTGCACTATGCACAAAAATCTTGTCTTAAGTTTTAAAGAACTTTAGTTTATCAATTAATAAATAAATTTAGTATTTTATTTTTAAATTCACTCTAGAATTTCCACCCGAACTTAAAAAAAACTGTACATAACCTACTTTTGGTCATAGAGCAATGCACGCCATTGGTACCCGGCGAAGTTGCTGAAGCCATTTCAAACAATATCAAGTGGTCTCTCTCCAGGGCGAGATCTAACACGAGTTTCGTATTTATCATTTGCTCAATAAATAAAAGGTTTCATTTGTTGAAATACGAGGAAAATTATGTTGTAAAGCTATTTTCATCACAATATAACCTCCACATTATAACCTGATTAAAACAAATAAAATTTCCGGAACACCTTCAAAATTATGGCTGCATAATTTGGAAGGTTTTCCGGTATTTTAGAAGTTATTTTTACATTCGCTGTGCTCCGAAACAGTGGTGTCATGAATAAAATATGAAAACCCCTTCGGTTCGTGTTTTCGTTTGAATAATATTATGTATTTATGAAAACGTTTGTAGACAAGTCGCTGGCTGCGGGCTAAAAAACAGCGCCCAAAAAACTGAATATGATAAACAGGTTTTGAAACAGTTTGTTTGTGAGTCTGGCAAATGACTTATTTTATGTATTTAGCATTTTGTAGTCCTGGCCTACTTAAATTGTTATATAATTTACATATTACAACTCGTCGTTTTTCACTGTGTCCATTTGCGTATTACATTGTCGCGTGATTACAGTATATGGTATCTACTTACTGTAAACTAGTACCTACGCGATTGTTTTGATTAAGGCCAGCAGTCGGACGATTGACTTATTTGCTCGTGGTGCGTGCTGACTGCCTCCCTTTTCATAAATTGCCGTGCCTAGTAAAGATTTTATTCAAAGAAGTACAACAATATATTATAATACAATTAGATAGATAATGCACACATACGAGTGTATAGAGACCTGAAAATTGCGCGTTTGCGATAACGCGAATTTATTTCGAAACGTAATACGCGCCCACAGATAGAACAAATTTTAATATTTTAGAAAAAAACGCTTTTAGCAGGTAATGATTTTAAATATTAAAATGAATTGTTTGTTGGAGGGTGCACATACGTAATATGAAACGGAATAAATTGTTTCTCTAGATTTAAAGTACGAGCAAAAAATACAATATATTATTCAATTTATTTATTATAACTTATTGAAGTTTGTAAACCTCATTGTAATATTTTAATCATTGAAGAAGATAATATCAACGAACCACGAAACAACCATTTGAAACCTCAGTCTTAAATGCTTAATCTAATCTTGTTGGATAGCCAGCATATATTAGCTTCAGTTAATATTATCCTCCATTTTTATAAATCCCATATTATTGGCTGCTATACTTATGATATGGGATTTATAAAAATGGAGGATAATATTAACAAATCTTGAACATGAAGTATGATATCGGTGTAAATGGCGTAAATTGAACTGGTCTCATTAGCTAAGTTGGTTAAGCGGTTACCCCCGATAGGTAGAGGTCCCGGGTTCGAGTCCCAGATGCGACTGAAATCTTTTTAATTTCTGTTGCTTTTCCGTTTCGTGGTTCATTTGGGATGTGTAAATATTATCTTGTTCAATGATTAAAATATTACAATACATTAGTATAAATCAGTTTCTTGAAGAATTTGAGCTTTAAACTTAGAATAACAATTTATTCCATTTCATATTCCGTATGTACACCCGCCAATAAATAATTTATCTCAATATTTAAAAGCATTAAGTGCTTAAAGTGTTTTTTTCTAAAGTATTTGAATTAGCGCCATCTGTTAGCGCGTATCACGTATCGTTTAATCTTAGCGTGAATAACGCGAAACTCGAAATTGTCGGGTAAGTAACGAGAATTTCGCTTTCTTTCAGAATTTAAAAATAAGAGTGTAATGTTTATGTTCTAAATATTTATTTTTTTATGCTTTCGACAAGCTTGAAAAGCCATAAAATGGAACGGAGCTAGCTTCATGGCGAAAACGACGCACACTGTTATTCTTTTTTAGATTAAAAAAAATAAAAATGATGTAAGAAAAGACAATACCAAAAAGGGAACATACCCCCTTCGTGGCAAAATAACACCGTTTTTTTAAATAACGCGATATTCACAAAAATAGCGCGAATTTTTCAGGTCTCTACGTCTATTCACACTATAGCCTTTGTAAATTAACTACCTTTGGTCTGGAGCTCACGGATATCTGAAAAAAAAACTCGTTTTATACTTTTAACATAGTTTTAGCAGATATAGATATATATATATGTGCATGTATGTGTACGTATGCATCGCATATGTAAAAATATGTATGAACATATGGATATGGATTTATGTACATGTACTGTGTACACACACATAAGCAAAAAGGGAGCTATTTTCAAATGT
Organism: Halesus radiatus; assembly: GCA_022606495.2. Lineage (NCBI taxonomy): Eukaryota > Metazoa > Arthropoda > Insecta > Trichoptera > Limnephilidae > Halesus > Halesus radiatus. The sequence continues at coordinate 20,896 of JAHDVE020008255.1, forward strand.
TGTTTATCTCATAAGATGCTTACATATTTCTCAAATTTGTTTAATAACAAACACCGCCTTTGATGAATGTCTCAGTATTTCATACTAAGTATTAAACACATTTTTGCATACCAATAACCCATATTATATGGACATATCAAGTAGAAAAGCTTGTAAGTAAATTAAGGTATTTAACTAACATATTTAAACGTTTGAATAACATAGTTTATATCAAAATAATGAAAATGGTATACCATGCATTGGTGCAATCATCAGTATCTCATGGAATAATCGGATGGGGGGGAATTTATAATACTTACAAAAATTAATGCTAAAAATAATGTTACATAAAGAAATTACCTTCCCCTCCGTACAATTATTCCATGAGGCTGAACTGTTAGATATAAGAAAAAAAAATTGTCTACAGTGCCTAAAATATATATTTTCAAAAAATAAACTATTCCCAAAAAACGAAAACCGCTTTAGTAACAGAATAAATAACGTACTAGAAGGACCTTTGTGTAAAACTAGGCTGGCGCAGAGACATGCTTTTTTATTGCTCCTAAAATTTATAATTCGCTATTTACAGAATGTAAGTGTCCAAACATATCGTCTTTAAACACATACAAAAATGTTATAAAAAACTGGATACAGTAATGGTAACTAAGTATATATATATAAATATACTAAATGAATACATTATAAACTTAAATACTATTATGATATTGTGTTAAATATGATAGTAACTATACCTACACATTATAAAAATAAACATAGAAATCAAAGTAAAAATATGAGTATAGTAGAAATAAACCTATTACAGCGCCCCTGTGGTGATTTTTCATAAAAATGGCGCTATAGAAATCATCCAATTATTATTATTATCCGAAATACAGTTAAGGTTTTTGACAACATTCGTTGACCAACCTTCAAACAAATATTGAACCAAATACTTCGAAATCCCTTTTAAATTAGGTACCAACTCAAATTATTTACAAATTACTCGTACTGCATCATTTCCACATAACTTTACTCAAACCCCAAAACAATTACAAACCTTTCCCTAATTTAGTAATTTCCCCTTTGCTTTCCCCTTTAAACTTTTGCTATTCTTTGAACAATTCATATATATGTATTTATACTCGTATATACCAAACAAACCTGTTTGTTTCTTATTATCACTTTATGTCATATTTTATCTTTCTTATTTTCGCTAGCACTTTTGATTTTAAGAAAATGATAAACTTTTTTTTTGTTTAAAATGAAAAATTTCACATAAGCCATAGAAATATGATAAAAACTGTTATAATACCCACACACAGACTTTGCCTTTGTGGGAATTTTTTGTTTATATATTTAATTTTATCACATTTTCTTATATTTTATCGTTTCAACATATAATTATGTAATAAAAATTTTCAATAAAAAAATAAAATAAAAAAACGCAATACCGACTTTGGTACATTATAATAAAACGGATTTAACTTTGAAGGAAAATCCAATAAGAAAAGACCTACCCCAATTTCGTTAAAGTGCAGGTACGTGATAACTACTTGTATTAGTCGAAAATATTGGAAGAATGCTAAAATTATGTTTAATGCTAGGAGAACATATGCTATAAAAATGCTGATAATCTATTATTGTGAGATATCTGACTTCTTCATAAAATACAGAATTAATAAGTAAACGTTGTAGAAAACCAATGTAACATGATCAACACATTGATTTATGTGTTGATCATGTTACCCCTCGAGTCCTTTTTGTTTCCGACGAGGAACAAGTAACAAGATAGCAGTAGAATCTTAACTTTCTTATTGTTCCCTTATGGGAACAAAAATACTCTGCTGCTATATAGTTACTTGTTTCCCATCGGGTACAAAAAGGACTCGAGGGGTTACATGTCACCCCTATTTTTGTTTATTTAACTGTTATGTATTATATTATTTTGTCTCCCATTTCTAATAGCATTACAGCCCTCATATTAATAACTTCTTTATATACACATTCATTGACTATATTAAACAGTGGTTTGCATAAAAAATATATTGTTAATTTTACATTCATTGACATTTACATTGTTTTTTATTCACACAATAATATTTTATTCCAACCTATAAAAATATGTAGTACATTTAAAAGATTATTCGAGAACTCATCTTGTCGTCTTCACAAAATGTTTTGTTTTTAATCAAAACAAAAAATTTTAGCAGGAGACGGAACGTGTATGAAAACAATTTTTTTTGTGTATGGTTTTTTGTGTTACGTTCGCAGGAGACGTGGCTTTGGGTATTACCGTATTAAGCGTAGAATTATTCATTATTTTAATAACTCGATAACCCGTCAACAAGAAGCGGATTGAGATTTGGTGCTAAGTGAATATGAAACATGAGGTGTATTTTCTAAAGCAGTATTTTGAATTAATTATGATTAGTTAAAGCAATTTGTGTGCGATATTCAATGGAGACATTCGTAATATTATTTTGTATTAAGGCGTTATGTTGGTTGGGTCAAAAACCGTATCAATTTAGAGTTGACATTATAATGAGGACATTTGCCATTTCGATCAACTTTGATTTATATTTTCCGGTGTAATTTATACCCCCAGGGTGCATATTTTCTTGTTTACGTGCCTCGTGCATGCAATATCCATTTAAAATGTGTTTGCATCAATGTATCAACATGAGAAATGGTGACCGGACACTGGTGATCAACATAGGTATGAATCGGCACACTTTTTTAAAAGTGGTACAAAGTCGTCAATAGCATTAAAATTATATAAATATGTTCCATAAAATCTAATCTAACCTAGTTAGACCCATTTCCCTAATTTTATTATTTTTATTTTGTATATAAATAAAAAAATATGTCTTTATAAATAACTAATATTTGAGTACTGTTTATCCTGATAAGGAAAGCTTTGCTTTCGAATGTTGATATTTATATATTTAAAAAGCGGTGTAAACAAAGTTATTCTTCTTAATTTATAAATTTAAAAAATGGTTAACTAGGTTAGGTTAAATTAGGTTTTTTTTCATACACTTAATGACTTAATATCACTTTTAAAAATTGTGCCGATTCATACGTACGAGTATGTTGAATTATCATAGAACCATAAAAAATATACGTATATTCATGTTATTAACCCGTCGTGTCATTTTTGTTCCCAATGGGGAACAAGTAACTAGACAGCAGCAGAGTATTACACTACAATAAGTAGACCAAAAACACTAAAATGGTGAATAAAAAGTATATTATTTAATTCATTTATTAATAATGACGTCACAAAATGAAAACTAATCGTTTGAAGAAATTATAGTTAAATGCATTGTTATTATTGATACATAAGCAAACTTCTTATAATAATAAATATATTATAATTTCGCTCAGTACAGAAAAAACCCGTCGGATCTTTATGCCTGACTGACTGAAGTATCATCGGACGGGACGCATAGACACGCACCGTGCGGCGATTATTAACAAATGAAACAAACCTTTCCCTCCTCCCCTCTTCACCCGCGAGGGGAATGTTTTCCATCAGTGACGGAAAGTTAAAAAATGTGTACGGTGATGCCCGTTTTTTTTTGTAAATGTTTTCAAAAAACATTCGCAGGAGACGCGGGCTAATACTACAACTGAAAATTCACTTGTTTAATTGATACTAGAAATGCAAATATAGACGAATGGAAGTTGCCACATTTGAATTGTAGGTATTTTTCATAGGTATTTTAAAAACAGATATTTTATTCCATATTTTGTTAGACTTTGCCTCGAGACGACTAGCCCATACTTAAAGTCTCTACATACCTATTTACACAACCAATCATCAAATAATGTTCCAGCATTAATTATTATCGAAAATAACACCAATAACTCTCGATGAAAATATAAAACAGTAGAAGACAGAGAAAATAAAAATATGGTCCCGACTGAGACTCGAACTTGGAATCTCTAGTCTATCCGGGACTTACGTCTCTACTAAAAGTGCTATCGAAACCCTGTTGAATTCCGTCGTACTCAAAGATAAAAAGACATTAAAATAATTTAATAGGTATATTGAATATACCAATTAATTTAATTTTTTGTGTCTAAACACCATATATGGGCGTAATCATGTTCGGTCAGAACTTTGTGCTCTCAGACAAAGATGGCAGCCAATATATGGGAAATAAATGAAAAATAATATTAATGATTCTCGATGGATGTAATTACATTGATAGAAATGAAGGAATTCAACAACGTATCGGTACCTCAATTGGTAGATACGCAAGTCCCGGATAGACTGTGGTTCTTAGTTAGACTCTCAGTCGCGACCGTATCTTTTTATTTTCTGTCTTCTTTTATTTCATGTTTTCATTGAATTAATGATGTTATTTTCAATGATTAAACAATGAAATGTAAAGCTTCAATAATTTTATGATAATTCTAATTTTGTAGTAATTCGTATACAATTATGTGTTTTGCGATACGACGGAGTCAAACTCGAAGCCACTGTGTGTCAAAAGCGCGGTTCGCGTATGATTAGCAATATTCTCTTTGGTATTTAAATTTTTTTTAAATGTGTTGAAAAATATCAGTCGGCAAACCGTACCAAGTACCCATTTGTACTAACGTTAAATTGTGCACACGATTCGAAAATTATTTGATATAGGTGTGTACTTGTTGGTTATTCATGGTAGGTACCCCTCACATTCAATTCTACGTCAATCATGGTGACAGGAAGTTGCTCTGGAAGAGATAATTACATTTTAGGGTAACTAATGGAGGATCCGCGGGGATGGGGTAGCAGAAAAGCCAGGAGGCTATGCCAAATCCATTGTCACCGCGCATTATCTTTCATATGTGAAATTAACTATGCAAATTTAGCATGGGAAATATTAAATACGGAATCAAGCTGGAAAAGTTGGTGTCACCGAATTGAGCAATTTTTTGATCATCCCAAATGAACCGATTTGGCCGAGACTTTATTCCGATTGCAATTGAGTTCGGGTTGAAACTTTGCAATCATCATAAGGATAGCAGCCAATAATATGGGATTTATAAAAATGGAGGATAATATTAACAAGTCTTGAACTTGAAGTAAGACATCGGTGTAAATGGCATAAATTGAACTGGTATCATTAGCTAAGTTGGTTAAGCGGTTACCTCGGATAGGTAGAGGTCCTGGGTTCGAGTCCCAGATGCGACTGAAATCTTTTAAATTTCGGTTGTTTTTTTCTGTTTCGTGGTTCATTTGGGATGTGTTAATATTATCTTCTTCGATGATTACTTTTTACTAGTTTAACCAACGGGCGTTTTTCTTTCAAAATGTTTTTATCATAAGTTTACAGTTTATGTACTTACATATCTATATTAAATAAAAAAATTATGTAAACATTAAATCTTAAAAAATTAAATATTGCATAATAATCCAATACAAACTATAACTACCTACTTCTATAAAAAATAAACGTAAATAACAAAATTAAGTATTTAAAAATAAAATAATATTTCCTGATAATCTGATAATCTGATACGAACAATTTTTTTCGGCTAGCCATGCCTTCAATATACGCATTAATTGTTTTATTTTAATACCATTTTTTATTTCAGCTTGTAACATATTTAGGAATCATGTAATCTGGCGTTCTTTGTCTATATTTATTTGTATGCTTGTATGAAGTCTAATAAGACGAGTACCTATTATAAGCGTGCTCTAGTATATTTCTATAATATACCGGGTTATTAATATACCGAAATATAGTTTTGTACCACAGAATTACTCTTTACTCTCATTTCTTATTATCCATGCACAAAATCAATCGCTTATAATGCAGGTTTTCATACAAAATTAATTTGGTTATAAAGTTTGACGATAAATTTAAATACATAATATGGATATTTACTAATATTTACTAATAATAATTATTCTGAATTTGCCAATCATATTTTTGAAACCAATCATTATTTTGATATAAATAATAAAGTAAAAAAATAAATAAAAAATTACTTTGTTCACATCACTTTTATTTGTAATTTTGTCGACCGGGTTTCGCTACTACCGTAGCTTCTTCAGGGCAGTATACAACTAAACTATGAACTAAGATACACATGTGCTATGGATTGATAAAAACAGGCGAATGGAGGGCCAGAGGTGGGAGATCAGCAGGTACCCGCTGACCGGGAAGGGTGTGTACTTTTTTTATTGGGAATAATTTATGAATTGGACTTTTATTTAAATTTATTTGATTATTTATGAGTCTACTATTAGTGTTTTTGGCTTTCCTTATTTCTAACACTTCTAAGTTATTTAGTCGAATGCCTGTTCCATTTTTATGCAGTAAACTAGTGCCTGTATTTTTATTGAATGTGTGGTCTGTTTCTAAGAGATGGTTGGCAAATTCGGAGAAACCATTATTATTTATACATCTTAAGTGTTCTTTTACCCGGATATTAACATTACGCGACGTTTTGCCTACATAGAGCACCGTGCAATCATTGTATTGAAGTAAATAAATGCCCGAGTGGTCTAAACTATGTTCTTTACAATTAATTAAAAATTTACCTATGTTTGTGTAAAATACTAGTTTAATATCTGACGGAATGTTTATAATGCTTTGTTGAGAAAAGTTATCGATATACAAGATTCTACGCCATTGGTACGGTTGATTATTATATTATTATTAGGGGGGATACTGTTGAATAAAAACTTTTCTTATTGAGAATGAAAAAATATAAAGCTTTAAATAAGAATAGATGCGTATTAAACCTCGTAATTATATAATATATTCTACGGCCTTTCACAAGAAAAAGCTTTTTGGTAAAGGGGAATGTAATTTATTTCCCAGAGACACAAACAGAACATTTATAAAACTTGCTATACCATCATTATTATTAATTATAGGTGTGTTCAATATAAAAACAAAGACGTAGAAAAAATAAAAGCCTTATTAAAAAGCATTAAAAATACTAGGTTGGCAAACAAATAAGTTATTACTAAACACTTTTTATAAGTTAATGAAAACATCTAATTATTATATTGTGACATACTATAAAATTAAAATACTTTATTATAATGTTTTTTATAAATTACTTATATTCTCTACTATGATTATCGGTATTCTACTATCATTACCTTACCTTTACCAGCGTCGCCTCGTGACCACTCATGAATAAATAATTACGGTATTATATATCGCACAAATTTCTTACTTTGATCCATTTTTTAAAGCGCGTCACCCCTCGGCTAATGAATCCATTAGCGGAAAGCGACAATCTTGCCGAAGAACCGGTTGATAAATATTCATAAGCTCCGACACCTTTACCTGGTGAAGGATCGCTCTCGCGGGTGTACTTGGAAGGGGTGTACTATGCTGAGTTACCCACTGGAGCGAATGCAACCTGATTTATTCAGAAGCTCGCGGCGGGAATGCGGATGAAATAATTACTCGGCTTTTGGGCGTCAGGTCCAAGCTGTGTGATGTGAGACACGTGGTATGTGGACACGTCTGCCTTCTCCTTTAGGGATATGTTCTCCTGAAATGTATTTTATATGCGTAGTTTTTTATACTTTATCCTTTTTATAGGTACTGTATACATTTTTATACTTTTTAATTGTTTCTTTACATTTGGATTTTGTTTTTATTTCTTATTATTGTATTAGACTTTTAATACCTCTACGTTAATAACACATGTTGTGCCGTATATATATATATTTTTTAAATAATAACTGTCCAGAGGAAGCGAAACCGGTATGTGCAAATGGACATGTAAATTAATGCTTCTTAAAAAGGTATTTGCTCTATTTTTTACACCCCTTTTTGTAACTTGGGAATAAATTGACCGAACTTTGTCTTAGGCATTTTAGGAAGGTAAAAAAAAATCATTTCTAATTTTTTCATAATGAAAAGTTTGTAATAATATTGTTTGTCGATAAACAGACGGATTTTAGTATTATAAAACCCCGATGGAATTTTGCTCACAATTAAAAAAAAACAATTCCCTTAGTTTCTTCTTACTAAAGAAACTCAAACGAAATAAATCTTTCGTTCGCAACATTATGTTGAGATACTACGCTGTACCAAAAGAAAGAGCAAAGGGCAGTAGTTCCTAAACGGAGCTTAAAGGTTTAAACAAAATTCATTTTCTATTTCACTTTGAAATAAATTTACACACACAAAGAATACGGTTCTTCGGATGAAGTGTCTTCAAATTCGCTAGCTTTCGGAATAGTTTCTGTTCTACCTGTATTCCCACTGATGTTTGGGGTTTAATGAGGTAAAAATAACTTGTGCATAATGTTGAGCTCCCCAGTTTCCCGCGCTCCTGGTCCATAAAGTTGTGCAGCCGGTATTTTGCTTGAAACATTATGATGATGATGTAGCATTAAACGAGATATTAACCACCCGTTCTTCTCTCAGTGATATTTTAAGGCGTAATACAGCTTTTAATTTAAAACTCAAAGGGTATATACTAATAATTGTAAACATTTTTGAGGCAACATTTTTATTACGGAAAAACGTTTTTTTCGTAGCAGAAATTTGAATTTAAAAATTAAATATATACCTAAAATGTAGCTTCCAAAACTCTAGAACAGTGAGCTCTGGTGTAATGAAAATTTCACAGTTTTTTTTTGTCTAGACTTTCAAGGTTTCAACTCGCTAAATATTCTCCTATTTACAAACCATGGTGTTTTTATTTTTACCATTTTGTTTTTTGTAATTTATTTATTTAATTTAAAATAGTACATAATATGTACAATGGTTATATATTTTATAATAATATTTATAATTTTATTTATTTCACGAACAAAAAAAAAAACAGGAATATAATATACATACCACTTCATACTTAGGTATTGGTTACATTTGTGATTTTTTTTTAACTTAATTATTATTTTACACTAATAATAATAATAATAGTTCTTTATTCTAGAAGGTATGTAGGGGTAGTGCAATGCAATTCGTTCCATAAGTGATAATTTAATTAATTAATTTATTTATGACTTTGTATGTAAGAACAGTGAGCAATGAGTTCTGTGATTTTGATTTCTTTCGAAGGAGAAGTTTTTTTTTTTTTTGTAGCTTTATTTAGATGTAAGCAAATTTTCATACATCTAGTAATAAAAAACATATAAGATACATAATAAAATAAATAGAGTCATAAAATTATAACGGAAAGAATACAGTTAATAAAAAAAAAGAAATACACTTACCCCAGTTCAAAAAAAATAGGGTTTAAGAAATACAGTTAATACAAATGAAATACAAGTCATAAATTTTTCTTTATGTATATAGCACATGTTTACGGAAAGTGCCAAGACTTGAGGCTTCCTTTATGGAATTTGGTAGGTTATTATAAAGTTTTTGCCCTTTATAAAACACGCTGTTCTGTGTACACGTAAGTTTTGTTTTGGGAAGCCTAAAGTCTGAAGCCTGAAGCCTGAAGTCTGATTTCATCTATTCTTCTTGTAGTGTGGTTTATTTTTAAACTTTTAATCATTGTAGAAAATAACATTTACATAACCCAAATGAAACATGAAATCTTAAAAAAACGACAGAAAACAAAAAGATTTCAGTCGCATCTGGGACTCGAACCCGGGACCTCTGCTCATCCGGGCCAACCGCTTAACCAACTTAGATAATGAGACCAGTTCAATTTATGTCATCTTCATAGATAGCATATCTCAAATTCAAGATTTGTAAATATTATTCTCCATTTTTAATCCCATATTATTGGCAGCTATCTTTATAAAAATAATTAATAATTAAAAATGGAATATTTTTAAAAAGTTTAAAAAAAGAGTATCGAAACCAGGATGAAGTTAGCTCGTAACTACTAATAGAAAAAATTATAATTTTGATGCCGTAAAAATCGATGTTTAGTCGATCACTTCTAACAAAAAAACTATTTTGCAGTTTAAATACTTATCCCATAGTATTTACTTTATCGATAAATGTATTATAAGATGACTCTTTAAAATTTTAAATGAAAATATAAATTTTTTAAAAAAAGTTGCTTTTAACGATTTATCATCAGAAGTTGACAGAGATTCAACTTACTATGAGCGTGTCACAGAGCATGTACAGTGGAGCGTGTGGATCATGTTTCTTCCAAAAATTAAAAGTAAATAATCACAGTATTACATGACATTAATCAATAACCACTCAACCAATCTGTAATGCCAACATCAACAATGCTGTCCCCAGCGCTGTCGGGTACTCCCAAGGGTCATAGGCATAAACAATCACATCACGTAGATGCTTAGTCGGGGCACCTTCATAGGAATATACGAGCATTATGAAACTATTGATTTTCTCTCAATTATTCCGTAATGTGTGCCAGCCACAGCCAGCTGCTAGCTGCAATAGCTGCATCACTTGCAACTTGACTGCGACCAATTCACGTTACAAGGACTGATTCAATAAACTGTAAACACTTCGGTGAACGCGAAGCGGGTGATTTGCTAACTGTATTCGTCGTACAGTGCGCGAATAGACTCTCTGTGTAAAACTGTTGCGACAGTTTAATTTTACATCTGAATTTCTGATTTCGTTGACAATGACATGACTTTATACCTAACATGACAAACTTTACTACCCGGCTTCGCCCGAGATTAGGATTGAAAATATGGCGTCTTGCAATTTTTGTCAGTTGGTTTGATATTTAAAAGCTCTATAACTCATGGTGAAAATGATGCGGTGAGCTTAATAATTGGATTGACCTTGAAATTCCAGACAGAAAACTGTGTATTTCATGGTGCCAAAGCTCACCGTTGGGTAAATTATTTAAAAAAAAATTATTGTTGTTTAATATACATTTACAAATAGATTTCAAAATACAGATAGCTTAGCTGATTATAAAAGGTATAAATCAAATATAAATTAAATAAGAAGAGAAATCATTTCTCGTGTTTGAGAGTGGGGTATTTTCACATTTTATTTTGTCGAAATAAAAGAAAGAATCAAATTGCTATAGTGATGGTATTTTAAGTTTGCGAATAAATTTTCTCTAACGACTTAAAGTGTGCCATTTTTGATTAGCCGCCAAAAGGACATGTTCGTGAATTTGGCGTTGTTGATGTCACGCCGATCAACATCGATGACAGCCGTCTTACCAGCCAGTGGCGTTATCTACATCATAATAACGTCGTAGCCAGTTCGAACCGTTTCGGAATGCGCAGTTTTAGATCATTTTTAAAATCAATTAATGAAAGTTTTAAAATTAGATACACATTTTTGGTGCAATGATCAGAATCAGAAATATTAACTTTAAATCTTCCTCACCCTTTTAACGATAGTTTTTTTTTAAATACCCTATTGGGGAGTAGGGCCATTATAGTTTGTAGGGCCATTACAGTTTGAATATACTCGTAGATGGTATATGTATCCATGTAAATACGCCACAAGAGTCTCAATTGCTGTCCGGAGCCAGTGGGACGATGGCATCCCCAATTGGACTTTTTTTATGAAGCTGAATGGAGTGGAAAAGGGAAAGAGAAGAAACATAGTAAGATTGAGAACTACCTGACCATTCAGATCTGGTCATCGTACGCGGCCAAAGCAATATCGTGCAATATTTCTATTATGATTTTGTGGCCTTTCACCTGGGCAGTACGCATGCAATATTTGAAAATGGTAATTTTGTCATCTTACTAAAAAGTGTAAAATTGCCAGATAGAAACCATTTATCAATAATATCCATAATGTCACATCAAAATATTGTCAAATTTATGGCTTAAATAACGTTTTATAAAAGAATTATTTTTTTCTTGTATGGCTCGTTTTTCTAAGGGGAGGCGCAGTCCAGCCTTTATAAACTGCACGCCACTGTACAGTATTAATTATCTGCACTGGAATGTGCCCCAAACATATTGTACGTATATAAGTTTTTTTATTTTTTATTTTATTTTTGTTTTTTCATATCTATAAGTTTTGGTACAGAGCCTAAATTATTTTCGAAAACCAAACTAGACGCATGCCATGTATGGTATATAATATATTTTATATTAAGTACTTGTACGTGAAACAACACAAATACTGAATTTATTTTCACATGCCGGGATTTGAACCTGCAACCTCTGAATTCGGGTATTAACAACTTGACCACGCAGATCGTCAGAACAGAATTTTTTTTTTTTTTTGAACCGGTGCTGGTTGCTCGCATAAATACTTCGTGGATTTTAATCAGATCGCAATTCAATCAATCGACTGTTGAATTTTTCTCAGAAACTGTGATTTGCTTGGACTAGATACGTCAAATTTAATTGAATACATTCGTTCATGCGGCCGCCGCGTGTCTCTGACGTGAAACGACTTTGGTAAGAAATGAGAGGATACGGTATTATAGCGCATGGAACATTTCGAGTCCCGGCACATCTCAAATCAATTAATATTTGTCCATGGAGTCAATGGAACCAGCTGACGCGTTGAATATAAACCTTCTCACGTGCTTGGCTTTGATGCTCCACTCACTAAAATAATACTTGATTTCACTCGAAGTTGAATAAATATTGCACGTAGACCCAACATGCATTGTTACATACAAAGCTTAGTCATTCTTCAATAGAAAACACGACATAAACACATAATGTATACTGATAGACTAATTATTAACTTAGGTCATCTTTAACAAATTGAGGGAGAAAAATTGCTGAGGTTTGTGTGTGGTAAAACCACGTACTTACGTTATTACGAATGAGGAGGTCTGAAAAGTGAACGTGATAGTGAATCAGTATCACCCTGGTAAAAGACAAACCTTCAGAATTGATTCTTTGCTTGTAATGGCTTTAGCCGTGTTTTATATAAAAATTAATTCATAATTTAAATTAACATTTTCCTAACTATATTCTAAGAATCTTCTATTATATAAAGTAGATTGTCCCGGACACGCGATGTGTGTTTGTTTTATATATAAAAACCTACAATTTTATTCCGAGTTTGATGAAATTTTCTACACTTGACTTTTAAAATAAGAGAAGGTCACTGTCTATATTAAATTTCTAAAAACCACCCCCTTTCCCACCCCTTAAAGTAGAATGTTGGTACTTCTTGATGAAATTTTGCACGTTTGACGTTCAAAATATGAGTAAAATTACTGAGTAGGGTTAGTGATAGGGGTAACACAACCATTCATACCCCGGCAAACGCCGGGTACTTCAGCTTTCTATTATATAAATAAAAATGTCCCGGGCGGGCGGTGTTTGTTTTGTATGCAAATCAACAGTTTTATTCCAAACTTGATTAAATTTTGAACGCTTGATTTTCGAAATAAGCGGAAGGTCACTATCTACATGATATTTCGAAAAACCAGCCCCTTCTCCCCTTCTCACCCCTTAAATTAAACTTTTTGTACTTCTTTATGAAATTTGAGAAAAAATTCTTGGTATGAATAGGGGTAGGGGTAGGGGTAGAGGTAGTGCTAGGGGTAGGGGTAGGGGAATAGGTAGGGGTAGGGGAATGGGTATGGGTAGGAGCTACACATCACAACCTCACTACTTTACTCCAAAACTATTCATTACCCCGTGAAACGCCGGGTACTTCAGCTAGTTAATGTATATTTATCAACAAGCCCAGGTTAAATTGTAATTAGGAATTTCACCCACAATGTTCCCAGGCGGTCGGTTTCCGGGCCAATGGGCAGACGCTCGGCGAGTTCTGTTTGGCCGCTTAACTCTTGAATTGAGACCATTCCAGGGCGGCCTTTGAATTTGATCCTTCAAATCTTATTTTATTTGATCGGAATTATGTTTTACTGGTACCTAGGAACCTTACACGGGTTCACCCAGTCAAAATTTACCCATCCCTTTACAAAACAATATTTCTTCCTAACACGTGTTGTGATTAAGTCTAGTGAGGCCAGGTCCCCATCTCCTTCCCCACTTCCTTTAGCCTCACAACACTGCAAAAATTACGAATGCCAGAGGCCCACCGACTCCGGACGCATGGAATTTGTGTGCGGTGTAAAAAAGGTTAATGAAAATAATTAATGAAAGGAGGATGATTTTCAGATAATAAGTCTTGTTAAGCCAATAAATATGGCTTGTCAACAGGTGTCTATTTATCATTATTTACATATGTTTCTATACGTTATAATTTTCATCTTAAGAATTCTAACGAAAAAACGCACTCCTTATGCAGATGGCGACAAGGTTGAAATTCCCATAGGCCTCATGTTTCTATTTACGCAACATCACACAAAATTTGTATTTTATTTTATTTTGTAAAGCTCAGGCAAAGAAATAAAAAAATTTACGGTCGTATTCCAAAAAACGTAATTTGCCAATATCAGAAAAAAGATTCGTAAGTAGGAGATTTTGCGCTTTAAACAATTTTTTTAGGTCTGATACTTTATTTTTTGTCTAGGCTTATATAAAGACACTCCAAAAAATTGACGGTTAAACATAAATAAAATGTGTTTTTAGTCATCTATGTTATATTATTTCTAGGCCATCAAATTCTCCAACCGAAAACACATGCTTTTGCATTACTTCTCATCGCATCGCCTTAATATCTACACAGTTTCTATCGTTACTTATTCATACATTTAGATCCCCCCATTCAATCTTCATTCAAAATATTTACATTATCGAATTCTTTCTCTCAGAGCCATTTTTTCAACATATATATAACCTTATTCATAGAGTTACATTTAAAAAATATATTATTTGGCATTAAGTTAAAACTTTGTAGTAAACAGAACGTAGAACAGAAAACAGGTAGAGAAGTGTCAGTATATTGTAAAACGATGCACAAGTAGATGGATTAAGAAATCGAGAACTTCCAGAAAAACGTCAAAAATGCTTGATTCAGGTGATATCAGGAATCTTAGAAGAGTATATATGAATGAGAATGAAACAAGGATTATGTGTCAAAACGGAATTGTGTGTCATTCCAACCTCTCTGTCCACCTCTGTGATGTTTGCTAAAAGCGATCAATTATCGTACCGAAAAGTGGGTAGCAGATTCTCGTAAATGTACCTACGTAAAATTTATTCTATGTCGAAGCAAGATAATGTTTCATAACCAGGCAAGGAACAAAAAAAAACTCGACGCGACTACTAATGAATGTAATAGGATTTCTGTATTGGAAAAAGATTGTAACTTAATCAGGTTATTTTTATAAAAAGCTTTTTATTATGATACAACGAAAATGGATATCGAAGATTTTTCGGCTGAAAATATTATGGCGTCGGTTTCATCTGAATTATTCAATGACAGTATTAAATTTCATGTAGGGTGTTTCAAGTATCTGCTGGCCTTTTTCGTGGTAAGTTTTTAAAATAACAGGCCGCGTGTCAGCGGCCTTTTTAATTTGATATTCATAACGCGCGGACATAAATACTCAATTAAAGGGTCATTTGCGTTGAATAATCTTTGTATTGTAATTTTATATGGATCAAGTTGCTCAAATTAGTAGGTTTGCGTAAGAAAATACGTGATTTATAATTTTTTATTTTTTATTATAAATTTCTTTTTAGTAGTTTGACTAACGGGTGTTTGCCATTCAAAATCGTACAGTAAATTTACAGTTAAGGTACTTACATGCATATAAAATAAAAACATTTGTAACACACTCAAATCTTTAAAACGTTAATATTTCATAATAATTATTATAATTAAGCCACGAGTCTTGCAAGAGTGCATCAATTAAGCTTATATTCTCTGAGTACCCTTTAATTACGATGATTGAATAAAAATAGTTGAATAAAGATTTCGTCAATGGTAGTTCTTAAAGGGACTATTAGGATTGTTTTCATGTTGACTTTTTGAGTTCTATTGCAACAATTTAGAATATTATCATTAGCACTGCCCTATCCGATAATACAATATTCTAATAGTGATTGGCAGAGAGCCATGTAAATCTTAATAAAATCTTTTGTACTTGGGATATTACTGATCGTTTTAAAAATTAAGTTTTTTTTTTTTAAATTTTGTTATTTTAATAAATAATGTGGTCAGCCCACTTCAAATTGTGATCAATTTTTACGCCTAGATATGGTTAACATTTTCCAATGATATACAATTACATTGAAAATTTAAATGTGGTAAACTATGAATTTTCATGTTAAGGTTTGTTACTGAAAATTTAAATGTGGTAAACTATGAATTTTCATGTTAAGGTTTGTTACTGAAAGTTTAGTATTGTATATTTTAAAAGTTATGAATTTGGTTTTATTAGCATTAAGTGTGAGTGAGTGATAGTCTAGCCATGTTTTTAGTCTGTTTAGAATGACTTCTGTTTTCTTGAACGTTTCTAACCAATTTTTCCCATTTAATAGAATAACAGTATCATCTGCAAAACTTGTGATTTCGCATTCACATTCTATGTGACATAAGTAATTTTTGTAAATTAAGAATAGGATTGGACCCATAATACTATGTGATACGTCATAACTTTTGAAATTTTCTATTGAAGGCGTTCTTATGGATACTTAAAGTATCGTCTTTATGATTTCTTTTTCAATTATATTCAGATTGTGTATTTGCTTAGATGTTGCAGATCCCCATCCTATAATTCCACATTTGATTCGAGAATGACATAATGCGTGGTATCCTTTATCCATATCCTTTTTATTTGCCACATTTCATAGATTTTTAAAGAAATGTATAAGACCTGTAAGCTTTTCCGCAAAACCTTCAATTTGTAGGTCCCATCTAAGATTTTCATCAATATGGATTCCAGTGAAAAATATAACGGCTTTAGAAATATATATTCCTATAGATCAGATTCTGAATATATAACTTTTATAATACACAATTATATTTAGAATTTATAAATCATTATTTAAAAGTTTAAAAAAATCAACTCATCAAAACTCCTTGTTACGTTGGTACCATTGCGTTTGGAACGTCTGACGTGCATTCTGTTTTTTTATTAGTATAGAAATTTATATTTTTCGATTTTGTTTTGAATTTGAAGATGTATTTTTTTAGTTTTGGCGAATTTTAAACTTTATTTGGATGACTTTAAGCTCTATAATTGTTGTTCAGTATAAAAAAAATATTATTGATTAAAGAAATTGGGGTATTCATGAGAAAACCAATAATCAATACTGATATTATGTTAATTTGAATGCTCAATACTATTATTATTCTTAGAGTTATATGTTATACGTTTATTTATGGTTTACTATGAATAGAATACAAAATTATTCGTGGGAAAGCTCATCGTTGTTTTGACAAAAAAAACTGGTATTTATGTTTGAACGTATTATATGGTTTACATTCTTACTGTATTTTTACACACAGCGCTAGGGGTATCCCTGTGTTATGGCGAACAAACATAATTAGTTTGCTAGTTATAAAAACACCCATACATTTTATTATTTTTATCATAAAGACGATCTAAAGCTATTTTGAAATGTGAGTTTATTTTCAGCAGTCTGTTCTGAAAGATGACAGTAAATAAATCAGCATTTTCAAAGTGGTTATTCATCTATCTAAATGAAGTAAAGTACCCAGTCGCTACAGGCGGGTACTGACTAGTAACAGCTTTGCACACAGAATCAATCATGCCGTGATCGGTGAATATTAGTTAACTTAGCTCCGCGTTAATTCACAGCTTAAAATCGAACGATTAATCATCGTAATTAAGACGTTAATGGGCGTGGGAGGTACTCGTGGAGTAAAGCTTCTTGGTAATCGCTTTTAGCGGGATTTACTTGTTTTTGAAACAGGTTTTGTCTTGAAACAAAATTGCTTCCAGTACTCAATCATATTTAGTTGAAAATCATATCTCCGTGGGGGAGAGGTAAACTCTCTATCTCTGGATTCAGAGATCGAGTGTTCGGAATTCGTCGTGGACAAATAATACAAAAAAAAAATGTTATTTCATGCCCACAGTATTAGAGTAGATTTTACACATCTATGGCTTAAAGTCGAGATACTATACATCCATTTGCTGTTATTTCGAGATAGATGAAGTTAAAAATTTTAACCTTATCCCAAGTTTGAATTTAGCGCGACGAAATTTTCTATGTGTATAAAAATGAATGTTTGCCTGTCTGTCTGTCCTGGATTTTCTCAAAAACTACTTCGCCGATTTCGGTAAAAATAACACACTACGTTCTTATTAGTGACGGAAAGGTTTATAAGGTAGCTTGAATGACATCCAATATCTAAAACTGTTGTTATAACGTATTAAAATTAGTATGAAAAATATTGAACCCGCCATGTTGTATTGTTAGCCCATAGATATACGACTCCGGTTAGCCACAGATTACATATTCAAAAGCCGAAGGTTTGTTTGGGTAGAATATTTTAAAAATAGAAAACATAAGTAAGTACGTAAGTACTTTATTATTTAGATATATTTTGAAAAAATAAATGTTTGGAATGAATTAAAATTTTCAAATGAACGTTTCTTTGTTTAGAGATAGTAATAATCGGCACAAGGCATTAATTTCACTGTCAAATCAATTATGGCACCCAAACGACAAAGAAGAATTCACAACTTCATAACTTTATTAAAAAAAAAATCCCGAGCAAGGCCGGGTCACCTAGTTTTAAATATATTTGGAATGGTGTGAGTTAGAGATGTCATACTCGTATATTTACAAATTTGAGTTATCTTTAGAATCTAGTTCATAACTCATTTTTGTCAAAATATATTGATACAACATCTTGACTTTAAGACCCTGAAACTGTACATCGTTTGGACAGGAGATATGTTAATACGAAAGAGAGCTAATATAAATAAGCTTTTTTTAAATAATGAATATAACACAACATATTTAGAATAGAGAAAAATCTCAAGACTTCTGACTCAAGACTTTTGAATTTTTTCATACCTATAACATCTTAAATAACACAACCACAAGTCTTATTTTTTCTTTTAAGGGCCTATCGAGGGAATTTCATATAATTTCCTTTTCAACTAGACATCTGAACATAGAACATCTTTAAAAAATAATAACTTTTTTTTTTAAGTGCATAAGAACTTCAAGTTTTAAATGGAATTTTGTAATATGTATACAGAATTCGGAGGCTTAAGACATTTGAGCTCGTTCTAAAGTGGACGCTGCTATTCGGAAGGCCCGGTGAGAGGTCACCATTCAGAATAGCCGGATATTTTACAACCTTCCTCTACCCCTTCTACATTAATTAATTAATATTAATAGTAAGAAATTACAATACTATACACTGCTCTCACGATGAAATAGATATTTTTAATTACACAATTAAACAAATTTAAAAAAAGTTTTAACATTAATATCGAACTGAAGACGTGATGATTCCCCTTGTTAAGTATCAAAACAGAGTACCATCAGCACAGGTGACAAAAAGGAGTTAGTTTATACACCTACTTTATAATATGTTTTCTACCTTTTACTTCTTTTTCATTCTTATTATCATTTTTGCGAGATAATGTTTGTTGTTGTTTATTGTACTTATTATTAAATATTCATGTATGTAAGATTTGGGTATATTGCCTGTTTTATGTACTTAAATAAAATAAAATAAAAATAATATTAAAAAAATTCTTCCTGCACTTTCTTCAGCCTCTCAACATTCCCCATAATGGAGATTCCATAATTCTACTTCGGGGAAATGTAACTATTGGGTTGTATCAGCTAAAAATACCAGATAAAGTTTTCTTTTTTTTATTTTGTATTAATTTTGACGCAGAGTGTTTTATTGTTCTCGATTGTAGGCGCTTTAAGTGATCTCAATCGTCAGCAAAAAGGTGATAATGCCATGAAATTGCATACAGGATGGAATAAGTGCAATCTTGTAGGAGTAATAATAACCTGCACATCTGCGAGGGCGTTAATTCAGTACCCGGACACTGTGGGACGTACAGAAATCAGCGTAAATTTGATAAATAGGGTGTTTATAAAGTGACAATATTATGCTATATAATTGGCAAATAAATTGAATGTTTTTCCATATTCTGGTACGATAAAGTTGCATGGAGAAAATTGATATAGTTGTTCTCGGTGTTTTCTTTCAAAAAGGCGAAGAAAGCATTATTAATTTTAAAAAACATTTTTTCTAAAGCATTAAGTTCTCACCCTGGCGTCCCGGGATCAATCCTCTGAGCTTAATCCTTCATAATTGCATTAGCAACATTTTAGGCTTATTATGGTTACCACCAAAGAAATAACGTAAAAATTCAAATATTGTCGGGTTATTTTCGTAATCAGGGAATATTTGACATAAAAAAAAATTAATCGTTCCATTTTCTTCCTCTTATCTGTGTATTTTTCATGGAAATCACATTATTTTACGTGAATACATACAGGTGTAATATTACGTACCCGACAAACTTTAACTATTTGCAGTAAAAAATGATAACGAAATTTATGCCCCTGGTGACATTATGGTTTCTACGGAGAAATGGTACGAGAAAAAGAGGAAATTCTCCTTAGGTTCATTTCTTACGTGCAATCATTCAAGATGACTCGATTAATTTATTCCAGCTTGCATCTTCTGCAGTAGCCGTCAACTTGCAGCAGTATTTGCATAATATGCGCCTCAGGTTCCAATGCTTTATGGCGTGCATTCATTGCCTAAATGCATATCTCTGCATCAGTAACGTGCAATCCATAAAAGCTGAAAATAGTGCATATTTAAAAAAATATTGTTATATCAAAAACTATTTTTTACCACAATTTCCTGTTTTTAACATTACTTATTTTTTACAACGATCAAGAGAAGATATTAATAAAAACGGTATTTTCGGGGCCACCAAAACATTCAATGCTAAGCAAATACAATTGAAAAGACTGCAACCTACCCTTGGCCATAGAGCAATGCATGCCACTGTGTGAAATCTTAACCAATTTATCATTTTCTGGCATTTAAAAACTTTTAGTGGTCAGGGGCGGACTCGATTTAACATCAGACCGGATAAAAAAATACTACTTTCTAAATTAGAATGTTTTATTTTCATTTCGGTATTTTCGTGAAAATTCACCGCAAGTACACACAATAATTCACTGTGAAAATCGTACAAGGTAACGCAGTAAATTAATACTTATCTCACCAGGTAGGTACTCTCAGTATCGCCCTGGTGAAAGACCACCATTCGGAATTTAAACGTTGATTGAAATGGCCTTAGCCGTATTTTATGACCAAATCTGAAGAGCCAGGTACTTTCAACCTTCATCTTCCCCATCTCCTTCCCTTCCCCACTCTCATCGGGGATGCCATTGCTCCGGAGAGTTGAAATCAGTTGGGAGTTGGAACTGTTCGGCGATATTCAGAAAGAAAAAAATACACAAGGCTTTAAATTGAAAACTTGCTACTAAAATTATGTAGCTTTAGATAAGAATTCAATACTCTTTCGGCTTTTCATTATTTTCATTTGAAAAATACATAAAAAACAAGAGGTGTCTTGTCTTTGACAGATCTTTAAAGCCCCTTGATGGAAATTGCTTTGAGATCTGAAAATGTTTGCGTCGCTCAGAAATATTTAAATTTTCTGACGCCAATGATTTTAGGGTTTCTGTTGCCTCGCATTAACAGTTTGTCCGCTTTATCGTTAATAATATTGGAATGAATAATGCTAATGATGACGATAACTAATGAAGTTTGTTCTCATCTGCGACCTCAACTGCACATCATTGTAACACTACAAATTGGAAGTAATAAATCTTCTCGCATTTACCTGAAGATACGTTTATCTCCGTTGGATAATTACACCTCTTTTCAACCGATATGTTTTATGTGGGAAACCTTTTGAGATTTTACTACAAAATCACGAATATCTCCACAGAGTCGTAGAGCCAGGAACTGCTATTTGGTGCCAATTCAAAAACGTGGGCTTACGTCGGTTCACTTATGGGAATAAATATAACTGCTGTAAGATTTTATTCTAATTTCCGTCATTTTGTAGAACACTTTATTCGGCTTTTTTCTTTTCTATATATAAAAATGAATGTTTGTCTGTCTGTATTCGATTTTACTCTAAAATTGCTTGACCGATTTCGCTGAAAATAGCAGTTTGTCCTTATTAGTGCCGGGAAGGTTTAGAGGGTAGTTTGAATGAAATCTAATATGTAAAACTGTTGCTAAAACATTTTAAAGTTAGTATGAAAAACATTAAACCCGCTATGTTATATTAAGGTTAGCCCATAGATATACCACTCTGGCTAGCCACAGATTAGATATTCAAAAGAAGGTTTGTTTGGGTAGAATATTTTCAAAATGGAAAACACAAATAGGTACCTACGAATAAGAACTTTATTATTTAGATATATTTTGAAAAAATAAATGTTTGCAATGAAATAAAATTTTCAAACGAACGTTTCTTTGTTTCATTGTTTAGATATAGTAATAGTCATCACAGGGCATTACTTTCGCTGTCACATGAATTATGGCACCCAAACGACAAGAAAGAATTCACAACTTTATTCCAAAAATAAAATAAAAACCCGAGCAAGGCCGGGTACACATCAGCTAGTTTATTATAAAACATAGATGTAACAATAACATAAACATGTACCCGTGGAAAGCCGCCATATACTTTGACAGCCTCCATGGTCGAGGGTTTAAGGCTCTCGACTACGAATACGAAGGTCGCGGGTTCAAATCCCGACGTGCGCAAGTAAATTTTATTTAATTAATTTGTATTGTTTCACAATTGATTAATTTAAAAATAATATAAACTATATTTGCGCACGTTCCAGAGTTGAAGATACTCTCACTATCGTCCTGGTGAAAGACCACCATTCAGGATTGAAACGTTGCTTGAAATGGCTCTTAGCCGTGTTTGGTGACTAGATCTGAATAGCCAGGTACTTTCCCACCTTCCGCTTCCCCTTCTCCTACCCCTCCCCAATACCTTCAGCCTCACAACATTCCCCAATTGGGAATGCCATAGTCTCACTGGCTCCAGACGGTTGGGAGAAGTTGGGACTCGTGTGCGGTATTCATATAAAAATAAAAATAAATTAAAAAATATATGGCAGACTGTCTGTGGGTTGGACTATTTAATAAAAAAATACTAAACACATGTTCTACCATTGTAAATTTTGTATGTCAAAACAATCTTAAATTCAAATAAAACACTTGGTTGTAATGTCATTGTAGGACAAGCCCAATTTTTTTTAAATTTTAATTCATCTATTCGTGCACAATGGCACTCGTAGTGAAAAATACAAAGATTTAAAAACACCTTTAAAGCACTTCCCTGTAAGATATGGGAAAATCAGAATATAGGGAGTAAGCGCACATAAAATTACAGCGTCTTTACACAAAATTCGAAATAATCCGCACTTTTTGCACTATATTTGTAATGTCATTATTCCACACTTATAAATGAGACTTAAGGCGACGCAATGCGAAGTAATGCAAAACCATGTGTTTTTGGTTTAAAAATTTGTTGGTTTCAAAATATCATAGATGATTTAATTAAATATTAAAAATAGAACACACCTTGGCATTTCTTTTAACCGAGCACTTTTTTAGTATTTTTATAAGCCTAAATAAAAATAAAGTATTAGACCTAAAAAAAATGTTTAAACTGCAAAATCTCCTACTTACGATCCCTTTTTCGAATATTGTCATATTGCTCATTGTGTCAAGTTAAGGTTTTTAGAATATGACCGAAAAACATTTTAATATTTATGCATGAGATTTACAAAATAAAATAAAACACTCGTTTAGTGATGTTTTTTTGCGTAAATCAAAAATCCGGCCGGTGTTAAGCGGGAATTTCAATCTTTTCGCCACCTGCATAAGGAGTGCGTGATTTCGTTCGAATTTTACGAAGTTGATCCCCTTAATGAGAAATAAGAAATAATTTTTATGATCTAATGTTAATTCAAACTAACATTGCATTACTACTAAAATGGTAGGAGCCCCTGAGGTGATTTTTCACAAAAAAGCGCTATAAAAATTATGCAATTAATATTATTACGAGAAAACAGTTCTGAGAACGTAAACAAAATACTTTTTTCACCTAATAAGATATTGATACGGGTCTCAAAGGTGTTCAGTAATAATTTGCATCGCATATGCAAAGGTATAATTCGTGCATTTTTCGGATATAACATTTGGGTCCAGTACCTCAATTGCTTTACGCATATCCCAAGCATTATTTATTATTAGTAGAAAATTGCTGAACAATATATTGTATTGATTAGTTTCCATGTCGCTGAGCAGATTCCAAATTGTTCGATCTGATAATATTGTATGATTAGGCTATTATCATAATTCATCGAATGCCATGTGGATATTGTTGACATTGTATTTCATTGACGTGCAAATTCCGACGTACCTACCTATCTACATAATCAATACAGTAATTCGATGTCAAAGCACGTGTATAATTTAATTTTTATTTTTTATGTGATATCACACAATCTGTCCCAGCTGCTCCCAACCGTCTGGAGCCAGTGAGACTATGGCATCCCAGATTGGGGTGCATTGTGAGGCTAAAGGTATTGAGGAGGGTAAGGAGATGGGAAAGATTAAAGTGGGCTAAAGCCATTTCAAGCAACGCTTCGATTCTGAATGGTAGTCTTTACCAGGGCGATACTGACAATATCTACCACTCTGGAACGTGCCGCAAATATACTACATATGATTTTGAACGAATGAAATGTGAAATAACACAATTTTAACCAAATAAAATTTACTTGAGCACACCGAGATTTGAAACCGCCACCTCCGGATTCGTAGTCAAGAATCATAACCACTCAACCACGGAGACCGTCAACCATTTAGGTATTTTTCAAAGGGTGATAAATAAAGCTGTAAACCCAAATTCTTTAGGATATTTCGGTATCTATCAGTTTAATTATCTAGTGTTTGTGTTTCATGTACACACACACATAATAAAGCAGAAGGATAACTTGTTTGTAAAATAAACACTTTAACCATGTCTACATGACACCAACCGGTTTCGGCACAACTGTGTTTTCGTCGGGTGAGATATAAACTAACATTTGGAGGTAAACAAAATGTGATTATGCCAGATATAGACAGACAGTAGCAACAGTTCAGATTATGATATGCAATGATTAAGGTGTGAATGGAGAGCTTTTTTTCTGAGAGAGCCGGTTGATAGATGACAGATGGCAATAATTTTAATATTTTAGAGATAAAAACACCCTTGAACGAAATGCTTTTAAATACTGAGATGAATTGTTTTGTTAGCAGGTATACATACGGAATATGAAATGGCATAAATTTCTCGAAGGAATTTAGTTTACATAGTGTATATACACCCGCTAACAAACAATTCATTTCATTGCCGGCAACCCGGACGTTTATTGGCATAAAATTAAACATTTACATGTACTTTACCCGCCTCACTAGACGATGTCTGTTCTGAGACCCGCCTCACTATAAATATGTAGATGTATAGTTCTGAAACGGGTAACAATAAAAGGAAGAATATGTAGATATATAAATGAATAAAAATGCTTAAAAATATATAAGGAAGAGTGTAAAACATATTAAATAAAATTTTAAATCCAAAGTATAAACAGTATAATGCGAAGCTACAAAATAAAAATTTTAAAAAAACATAAAAAAGTATTATTCAAAAGTGCATAATAAAAATGTTTAAAATAAAAACATATTTAACAGTAATACGAATAACAATATCAGATTAAGGAGAGTTTGCAAGTAATTTTTTGATGCAATTCCTTTGACTGTTCATTAGCCATGTGTTGAATTTTTTATATAACCATTTTAGGTTGTTTTGCGTTATATGTTGAGAGGTTTCTGTTAGGAAGATGTTGAATATGAGAGGTGCGAGGTAGGATTCGCGTTTCTTGGCAAAAGTGAATTTAATATTGGCTACTTGAAAATGATTGTGAGATTTAGCTCTCGTGTTTTGTGAGTGAGATATGTAGGAAGGTGATAATTTTCTTAATAAATAACTTTTTTATATCAAGAATGCTATTTGTATTTAATAGGTTTTCTGTAGGATGTCGATATGGTTTTTTGAACATGATTCTAATTATTGTTTGTTCATCTCAATATAAAAATCATTATGTGATAAAAGTGTTTTTTTCTAAAATATTTAAATTAACGTCATCTATTAGCGAGTAGCGTTACAACCATGTTTCGAACGCCCTTAAAATCCATATGTATTACATCTTCTCTGACAAAGGCACGGTTTTCCCGAAACCGCTTTATATATTCTTATAATTAAATTATGTATAAAATGACAAAATAATGGTTTTATTAATGAACAATAACATAGTTTGGCACACATCCTAAAATTAAAAGTATTATTTCCAAAACATTTCTAAAAGGAGACAAAAAAAAATCGTTTTCTAAAACGCGCTAAGTAATACAATCTTATTAAAAGAAAATCCAATTATTACCAGCCGATATTTGATACTACTACTATGAAGCATGCCAAGAAAGCCAAAAATATTTCTCTTTTCAATTAATGATAAGAGAAATATAATAGTGTTCAAAATTAGAATCACGGTTTAAATAATAATAATTTTTCAGAGTTTGTCAAACATTTCAAGCGATTATATGTTTAATTTGGAGGTTAAAATTCTTCACCCTAAAAATAAAGGCAAAAATAAATACTTTAGAAGCACTAGAATTTAGAAAATCCCTAAATATTTATTCTAATGTATTAAAAACCCAAGTAAATTTATCTTATAGTCCTATTCTAGATTTTTTTTCCAGTTAGGTTCCTCCTGAAAACCCCCTAATTAGCCTTTCCCCTTTGATCGCCTCCCACTCCAACGCCTGAATATTTTTGTATGTCTGTGATTATTGCATATCTTATGTTAGTTTTAAAGTTGTCCTGACGAAGGAAAGGTACTTCCATAACGGGTCGATCAATATATTAAATTGAAGTGGTTTAAAATAAATGCACGTGTTTTTATTAAAGAAATCATTCTCGTATAAACATTGATGGAAAATATTTCACAAAAGTGGAATCAACGTTTGATCTCCAAGTGTGACTTACATTGTACGGTGATATTCCTTCATTCCTTTGTACGAGTATTGGCTGGCCAGTCCATGGTCGGCTGGGAGTGCGGGGATTGTATAAAATAGTACCCAGCGTGCTCTTATGTTCGGGTTAGGAGCAGAATTGATGTTTTATTGGGTCGGCTACAGAACGTCTCCCCTGGGTCACTCCATAAACCAAATATGGGAAATAGAGCAATAGTGTTGTCAGACCGCCTTCCGAAGTATAAAGTGTAATGTTTTTTTTTATATCTTGTCCAAGCTTTCGTAGATCCATACTCTTATTTAGATGAAATATGTTTTGTCAAAAACGTTACATAAGTAACTTTACAATTTTTCCCATTAACATAAAACAAATAAGACAGATACGTTGACGGCCTCCGTGGTCGAGGGGTAAGGCTCTCGACTACGAATCCAAAGGTCGCGGGTTCAAATCCCGGGGTGGGCAAGTAAATATTATTTAATTAATTTGTGCTTGTTTCACAATTGATTCATTAAAAAAAATAATATATAGTATAATTGCGCACGTTCCAGAGTGGAAGATACTCTCAGTATCGCCCTGGTGAAAGACTACCATTCAGAATTGAAACGTTGCTTGAAATGGCTTTTAGCCGTGTTTGATGACCAGATGTGAATAGCCAGACAATTCTCCCACTTTCCTATTCCCCTTTTCCTTCCCCTCCCCAATATCTTCATCCTCACAATATTCCCAATTGGGGATGCCATAGTCTCACTGGCTCCAGACGGTTGGGAGCAATTAGGACTCTTGTGCGGTATTCATATTAAAAATGATGGATTTATTTATTTTCTTCTATAGATTTGTTATGTTATTATTATTTGTTATTTATCTGTTATTAATATTTTGCACGTCATTCTGTGGCGTCGTTATCAATAAATTAATAATAATAACTTTTGTTTACACTTTTTTTTAATGTGTAACTATCTACATGTTTCGAAAGCAAAGCTTTCTTCATCAAGATAAACAGTATACAAATAATAGTATGGGGAAAGCTGGAAAGCCAGACCACACTGCTCAGGAGTTTTTTTGCTTCAAATATTCACAGATTTTCCACCTTGCAGCATTTATTTTTCTTAAGTAAATGAAACACGTTGTTATAAACGAATGTATTTTATTTTCACCAACCGGTTTCGCTTAAATCAAGCTTCATCAGGGTAAATATAATAACTAAATTCTAATACAGAGTTATCTGTTATATATAGGTACAAAATACAATAGAATGAAATAGATTACAAAAGGAAGAATATAAGAGGTGAAAATAAAATATATTCTTGCTTTATAACAACGTATTTCATTTACTTATTACAATGTCAAACCACAAAGTGATTGCTTCTTACGAAAATATTTATTTTTCTTGTAAAGTTTATAAGTAAACGTGCTAGATAAACAAAACAAAAAAATGTAAAACTGAAGAATTAAAAATTGCACAGAATTTTTTTTAAACATGGTGCTCTATTTCTCGCCTGATTTTCTCGTGAAGAAATCCTCAATTTATCACCTAACTAAGAGTTTGTATCCACTCCACCTTTCTACATGATCTCTATATCAGTGCATCACACTACCCCCAGTGCAAAGCCTGCATAGTGCACACTGTAAACTGCACATGCACATAGTGCCTGGAAGTGCACCCCCGACAGTCCCGACACCGCAGGGGCGTAAACAGACCCGTAAACCTTAAAATTAAAGTCATTTTTCTCAGCTGTGTTTTATACATATATACATATATATAACGGAAGGCGTTTGATAGCGTCTCGAATTCAAAATTAAACAGTATAGGAATAAATGGCAAATCCAAATCATGGATAAGAAGCCAAACCAACACCAAAGAATACAGCAGGTTAAAAAAAAATTAAGTAACACAGAATAATCGATAGATTTCGGAATTCCACAGGGAACGATATTAGGTCCCATACTTTTTATTTTATATTTAAATGAAATTATTAATTTACCAATTGTTGGAAATATATTCTTTGCTGATGATACAGCAATAACTTTTAAAGAAAATACACGGATCGAAATCGAAGGATCAGCTAATAGACTAAATATCTAAACACTAAATATCTAAAAAAACTTTTCATGTACCCACCTTATAGCTAACGGAATGTCATATATATCAATATTGCTACCAAAATTCACAACAGAATTTGTCTACTGGGACATACGAGTACATGTTGCGATCCAATTTTGTTTTTATTTATGTAGTAAATCTTACATGATATATCGGAATTGTAATAGAAATCTCAAATAAATTCAACTATAGACAGAATGAGAAACTTAATATAATATATTTTATTATTTAGCAATTTATATTTTATTTTTAGATATTTATTTAGCATACACTAAGAAATTTATTTAGCATACGTCCATGTATAATTTCGTACGTCTGTAATTTTTGCAGTATAATATTGGTACGTGAAATTCACGCATATTCTGTAATTTCATCCTGACACCCTTTTATTGAAAAAAAAAACACTTCACCGAATAACGGAAAACCTACAAACCCAAACGCCGAAAAAAAAACTTTCATAAAAACAAAATAAAAGTTACGAGCGGTGAAAAGAACAGCCAAGTCCACGTTGACCAATTGAAAACCGTCACATAACTTTTGTAATAAACAAAAAAATGCTAGAAACGATCGCAAAATAATGTGTGGAACGAGAAGTTTTGACATTATGTGGCCCTTATTCTGGTTCGTTTGGAAAATGGACAAATAATAAAATGCACCATTCTTTTTTGTTATTGCTCAAATGGAAGGCTTTCTATAAAAAATGGCGTATAAACGCCAAAAAACGTTTACAGCAACGTGAATTTGAAGAAATAATATGAAGTTCTACAATCTACAACATAA
Source organism: Halesus radiatus (assembly GCA_022606495.2). Classification (NCBI taxonomy): domain Eukaryota; kingdom Metazoa; phylum Arthropoda; class Insecta; order Trichoptera; family Limnephilidae; genus Halesus; species Halesus radiatus. The sequence goes on from JAHDVE020008255.1 coordinate 50,612, forward strand.
AACACAAAAACAGTAAACCAAATATTTCATTAATATGACCTCAAATTTTTCTAACATTTGTATTGTCCACAATGACCCCAGGAAAATGTGTAGTCTCTTTGGGTAGGTAACGTATTTGATTATACTCATATTAAAACTTTATTTGCTGCTGTGTATAGACTGTTGGCCACTGGTATATTCAATAGTTCTGACTTTGAGACACGTGCGAAGCATGACCTAGACAAGTGCGAGCAAATATAAAAAGATTAATTCAAAAGACCGAAATTTGATTACGGTTATATTTGACCTCAAAAAAAATATATTTATTGAATAGGAACTCCCTACTAAACATGGTCGAAAGTGTAACAACTCAAAAATTATTTTGGGCTGGTCTAATTTTCTACTATATTAATCTAATTTTTGTAGATTTTGATGAAATTCTATAATTTCTAAAAAAATATTTTTTTTAATAATATTATAAAAACAATATGTTGTATTAATAATATTATGAAAATGGATTTTTTAATAACAATAATGAATTTTCATGGGTTTTTTTCGTAGTGGTTGCAGTTTGGTTCTAAAATAATTTATTGTGATATTTCTGATTTTGTGTATGGTGGTGATTCGAAATTGTTATAGTATGGAACGAGTAAATATTAAACAAAAAACGTATAATCAAATGAAAGACTCAAACTTTGCTTAATCCACATTTATTTTATACGCCTACCGGTTTCGGAACAACCGTTCCATCTTTAGGGCAAGTGTATACATGTTTATTTTATACGCCTACCGGTTTCGGAACAACCGTTCCATCCTTAGGGCAAGTGTATACACGTTTATTTTATACGCCTACCGGTTTCGGAACAACCGTTCCATCCTTAGGGCAAGTGTATACACGTTTATATTATACGCCTACCGGTTTCGGAACAACCGTTCCATCCTTAGGGCAAGTGTATACACGTTTATTTTATACGCCGGTTTCGGAACAACCGTTCCATCCTTAGGGCAAGTGTATACTTTAATACGCGGTTTCGGTTCCATCCTTAGGGCAAGTGTATACACGTTTATTTTATACGCCTACCGGTTTCGGAACAACCGTTCCATCCTTAGGGCAAGTGTATACACGTTTATTTTATACGCTTATCGGTTTCGGAACAACCGTTCCATCCTTAGGGCAAGTGTATACACGTTTATTTTATACGCCTACCGGTTTCGAAACAACCGTTCCATCCTTAGGGCAAGTGTATACACGTTTATTTTATACGCCTACCGGTTTCGGAACAACCGTTCCATCCTTAGGGCAAGTGTATACATGTTTAGTTTATACGCCTACCGGTTTCGTAACAACCGTTCCATCCTTAGGGCAAGTGTATACACGTTTATTTTATACGCCTACCGGTTTCGGAACAACCGTTCCATCCTTAGGGCAAGTGTATACACATTTATTTTATACGCCTACCGGTTTCGGAACAACCGTTCCATCCTTAGGGCAAGTGTATACATGTTTATTTTATACGCCTACCGGTTTCGGAACAACCGTTCCATCCTTAGGGCAAGTGTATACACATTTTATTTTATACGCCTACCGGTTTCGGAACAACCGTTCCATCCTTAGGGCAAGTGTATACATGTTTATTTTATACGCCTACCGGTTTCGGAACAACCGTTCCATCCTTAGGGCAAGTGTATACACATTTATTTTATACGACTACCGGTTTCGGAACAACCATTCCATCCTTTGGGCAGGTGTATACCGGTAGGCGTATAAAATAAATGTGGTATAAACAAATTTTGAGTGTTTAATTTGATTTTAATGAATAACCACAATGTGATAGCTCCATACAATAGTTAAAAACGTATAATTCCAAAGAATAATGACTACTGTCATTTTAAAATATCTGTGGTTATTTTAGAATGTTACAGTTACATATTGGACTGGTAAATATATCGGTGTTCTAAGCATTTCCTCAAAACTGTACATGTTTGAGTTGTTACACTTTTAAACTGGGGTGTCGATGCGTACTCTGTACACTACCCTCTAGAGCCTAATCTTAATTTTATATAATCCTCTTCTTCCCCGACAGGAAGTATAAGAATGATAATATAAACTTGTTGGACATTTCAAGAAACCAAAAACCATTATTTAGCCTTTCTCTTCCCGTCTTCTTTCCCTCCGCACTACACTCAGCCTCACATCATACCTTAATTGAGGATGCCATGGTCCCACTGGTTCCGAACATTTAAAAAAACTTGTTATTCTTACTCTTGACATGACCAAACTTATTATATTAACTTAATCGTCCATGTGTGTAAGGCTCTAACGGCCTCCTCTTTCAATTTACAGCCACTTTACTTTCCCTTTTATAACTTCTAATCTACATTTTCAAAATTCAAGACACTTCTCTTACACGTGTTTTTTTTTACAGAAAAACAATCTAAAAGTTTGTTTTCCCAGATCCAGTTCCATGAGAACCTTAAATACTGAGAGATTAGATGTAATGAAAATAAACGCGCACATGAGTTGCTTCTGGGGGGTTAATTATAAGGCGTTCGCCCCAAGTGTTTCCCCAATATTAGCTCCTCTCATCTCTCACCACCCGACTCTTACTCCCCGCTCTTCCGCTCTCCGGTCGTCCCGGATGATCCGTATAATTGTAATTTACGGTCTGAATATGGCTGTCTTTTTCACCGGTCAAGAAAAATACTACTCAACAAAGTATGCACATTTTGGGGAAAAAATAAATATATAAAACATAAATAATAGTAATAGTCATGAAGTAGAATAAACATACGTAAATTTGGTTTTGACAGTGAGATGAAAAACAAAACTCAATTATACATGAAGATGCGGAAATTATAAAAAATATGAAAACAGCAAACCAACCCTAACAATTTGCAATCCGCTTACGAGCAGGAATCGCTAGTGAGGAGGACTGTGAATATAAATAATTTCCATTATGTTATATTTATACGTAATAATGTAAAACATGATTAAAAAAATGTATCTTAAATAATAATTAATAAAAAAATAAAAACTTTTTAACCACTATTTCACTTCTTCACAGTGATCCAACCACTTGCGTCATGCGTTCTTCTGACACTTTCTCCGTCCACTTGCTCTTATCTTACTATAATAATAATAATTATTATTTTTAAAAGAAATACAAATATTTCCTGGTTACGAATAACCTGACAATATTTGAAAATCTCCTACTACCATCACAGTAAGCGGAGGATGTTGCTTGTGTCGTAATTGAGGACTTAGCCAGCGAAATAATTGAACTCACAACGCCTGGGTGAGACCCAAACGCGATGCCAACTCAGCCACTGACCGGTCTCTATTTCTATGTATAAGAAATTTGTGTCCTATATGCAGGATACAAAATTCATGGTCATGTCGTGTGACAAGATATATATTCCAGGATAACTATGCACATACAAACTCTGTCGATTCACAAGATCCTAATTACAACTACATTCCACCAACCTACAACTAAAACAACTTTTGGACAAAGAAGTTTGCAATATTTTTCTATAAAAGTATCATCCTGCATCTAGCAATAAAAGCCATTACAAAATTAACCGACTTCAAAAGAAGTATTAAGGTATGGATTATGGACACGGTAAGGAAGTATAGATATGATGTTGCAGCCGAACAGAGTTTAACGGCCACGGTATGTTTTCTCCAAGATTTTAGATTTTTTATTCATTTATTACATTATAATTTTCATCTAGTAATATTTCAACATAATTACGAAAACTTGACCTAATCTATAATGCATACATAAAACCATGTACAATGTGACTTTAGAACCGGGTATCGCAGTGAGGTCACATTATTTGCGACTTTTGTAAAACATTATGAAATAATTAAAAAAATTATTTCCTTTTCTGAAAACTATTGAAATTTGGGGGATTAATTTGTTAACCAAACCATTGTAAAGTTTCTTACCAATCAAATGTGCGAAGTGTACCATATTTTAAATAATCTACTATTTTTGCTTATATATTTGAAAAAGCAAAAATAAATAAAATTATAGTAATTCTTCGCTCCACACTTCATCGTAAATTCTTATTTTCAGAAGTAAGGTGTAAGGTATAAATATTTTTAAAAAAGTGCATATATATAGATCCTGTGCTGAGGCGAACTAGGTTTTGAATAAGGGGGTTTTCAGCAACTTCTATATTTGAACTTCTAGGTTTGGGTAGGTATTTTCAGTGATTTTAATGACGTTGATTTAAAAATACTAGTCAGTTCTTCTTCTGTTATTAAGCCAAGATTTGCTGCTTAATGCAATTATTGGTTGAATTAATTTGTTTGATACTAGGTGGGAGTTTATTGTATAACTTTGCAGCTAAAGAGTCAGAGCTTCTTCGTCCAAAGGTACAGTTAGTAGCTTGTCTATTTGCTTTGCTCTGGTATTATGATTGTGAGGTTAAAATTTAACGGTTATTAATTTGTAAATCTAGAGACGGATCACTTCATCATTATAAGTCAGACCATAACATTATTGCGCAATACTTGCAAAAGTTTTTTTCTACATTACGTCCCTCTGCGGCAAGAAGTCACCGAATATGATATAAAATATGGTCAAAATTGAGTTATATACAAAACTGGATCCCTTTCAACATTATCTATTCAGGAAAAAATCGCCGGATTGGTCGTTCGTTGTTGTTACTTGATTTTCACACATTTGGAAGCAGCAAAGACTAACTTTTTTTTCTATGCATATCAGGAAAGGTATACTTAAATTTTAAATATTAATATTACTAAATAAAATACTTACCATATCCAAAAAAAAACACTATGACACTTCAGCTAAAAGATACAAATCTCTACAAATATATATATATATTTTTAAATTATGAAATGAGAATATCTCCAAGCAAGATTTTGGTCATTTGAAGACTTTTTGCTTCAGAGGGATGTAGGTGATTTAGTGAAAAACTCATCGCAGCTAGCTGCAAATACCCAACTAGTGGTAGCGGAATTTTTTCAGTTTTCCATTCAGGATGTCACTTTCAGGCCTATTCCGAGAAACTTTTGAGGGATAAAATGACGTCCTGTGGTAGCCAATTTCCTCTGGACTCTTTCCGTCCGAGTCCCATTGTTATGATTATTCTTATTCCACCCCATTTGAATGTCCGCGGTAATGAAAACTTGCTTTTTTATACCATGACCAGAATGCAAGATTGCAGTTTTATAACATCATAAAATATAACTATAATATAAACAAGAATAATATCTAAACCTTTAAAATTTAAAGAAATATTCTTGGAATTGCGTTGGAATGAACGGTAAAATGGGTTTAGGGGAATATATTATGAACAGAAAGCGGATGAAAGAAAAAATCAGCGACGCCCGGAAATATATGGAAAGGTGGAATATATGGCACTGTGAAAGATATGGCACGGTGGATGATATGGCATGATGGAAGATATGGCACGGTGGATGATATGGCATGATGGAAGATATGGCACGGTGGAAAATATGGCACGGTGGAAGACATGGCACGAGGGAAGATATGGCACGATGGAAGATATGACACGGTGGAAAATATAGCACGGTGGAAGATATAGCCCGATAGAAGATATATCATCGTGGAAGATATGGCACGGTGGAAAATGTGTCAAGGTGGAAGATATGGCAAGGTGGAAGATATGGCACGGTGGAAGATACAGCACGACGAAAGATATATCCAGGTGAAAGATATGGCAAGGTGGAAAATATGTCAAGGTGGAAGATATGGCACGGTGGATGTTATGGCATGATGGAAGATATGACACGGTGGAAAATATGGCACGGTGGAAGATATGGTACGAGGGAAGATATGGCACGATGGAAGATATGGCACAGTGGAAAATATAGCACGGTGGAAGATATAGCCCGATAGAAGATATGTCATCGAGGAAGATATGGCACGAAAGGAAGATATGGCACAGTGGAAAATATAGCACGGTGGAAGATATAGCCCTATAGAAGATATGTCATCGTGGAAGATATGGCACGGTGGAAAATATGTCAAAGTGGAATATATGGCACGGTGGAAGATATGGACAAGTGGAAGATATAGCACGGTAGAAGATATGGCACGATGGAAGATATGTCCAGTTGGAATATATGGCACGGTGGAAGATATGGCACGGTGGAAGAAAAGGCACGGTGGAAGATGTGGTACAATGAAAGATATGACACCGTGGAAGATATGGAACGGTGGAAGATATGGCAGGGTGGATGATATGACACGGTGGAAAATATGGCATGATGGAAGATATGGCATGGTGAAAGATATGGCACGGTGGAAGATATGGCACGGTGGAAGATATGGTACAATGAAAGATATGACACCGTGGAAGATATGGAACGGTGGAATATATGGCACGATGGAAGATATGGCGCTGTGAAATATATGGCAGGGTGGAAGATATGGCACGGTGCAGACATGGCATGGTGAAAGATATGGCGTGGTGGATGATATGATACGATGAAAGATATTGCACAATGAAAGATATGGCATTGTGGAAGATAAGGACGATGAAAGATGTGGCACGGTGGTAGATATGGCACGATTGAAGAAATGGCACGGTGGAATATATGGCACGGTGGAACATATGGACGATGGAAGATATGGTACAATGAAAGATATGACATCGTGGAAGATATGGAGAGGTGGAATATATGGCACGATGGAAGATATGTCCAGTTAGAATATATGGCACGGTGGAAGATATGGCACGGTGCTGATATGGCATGGCGAAAGATATGGCGTGGTGGATGATATGATACGATGGAAGATATGGCACAATGGAAGATATGGCATTGTGGAAGATATGGCACGGTGGAAGATATGGCACGGTGGAAGATATGCACAAGTGGAAGATATGGCACGCTGGAAGATATGGCACGATGGAAGATATGGCAGGGTGGATGATATTACACGGTGGAAAATATGGCATGATGGAAGATATGGCATGGTGAAAGATATGGTACCGTTGAAGATATGGCATGGTGGATGATATGATACGATGGAAGATATGGCACAATGGAAGATATGGCATTGTGGAAGATAAGGACGATGAAAGATGTGGCACGGTGGTAGATATGGCACGATTGAAGAAATGGCACGGTGGAATATATGGCACGGTGGAACATATGGATGGTGGAAGATATGGTACAATGAAAGATATGACACCGTGGAAGATAGGAACGGTGGAATATATGGCACGTTGGAAGATATGGACAAGTGGAAGATATAGCACGGTAGAAGATATGGCACGATGGAAGATATGTCCAGTTGTAAGATATGGCACGGTGGAAGATATGGCACGGTGGAAGATAAGGCACGGTGGAAGATATGGTACAATGAAAGATATGACACCGTGGAAGATATGGCACGGTGGAAGATATGGCGCGGTGGAAGATATGGACAAGTGAAAGATATGGCACGGTGGAAGACATGGCACGGTGGAAGATATAGCATGGTGGAAGATGTGGTACAATGAAAGATATGACACTGTGGAAGGTATGGAACGGTGGAATATATGGCACGATGGAAGATATGTCCAGTTGGAATATATGGCATGGTGGAAGATATGGCACGGTGCAGATATGGCATGGTTGAAGATATGGCGTGGTGGATGATATGATACGATGGAAGATCTGGCACAATGGAAGATATGGCGTTGTGGAAGATAAGGACGATGAAAGATGTGGCACGGTGGTAGATATGGCACGATTGAAGAAATGGCACGGTGGAATATATGGCACGGTGGAACATATGGACGATGGAAGATATGGTACAATGAAAGATATGACACCGTGGAAGATATGGAACGGTGAAATATATGGCACGGTGGAAGATATGTACAAGTGGAAGATATAGCACGGTAGAAGATATGGCACGATGGAAGATATGGCACGGTGGAGATATGGCATGTTGAAAGATATGGTACAGTGGAAGATATGGCATGGTGGATGATATGATACGATGGAAGATATGACACAATGGAAGATATGGCATTGTGGAAGATAAGGACGATGAAAGATTTGGCACGGTGGTAGATATGGCACGATTGAAGAAATGGCACGGTGGAATATATGGCACGGCGGAAGGTATGGACGGTGGAAGATATAGTACAATGAAAGATATGACACCGTGGAAGATATGGAACGGTGGAATATATGGCACGGTGGAAGATATGGACAAGAAGAAGATATAGCACGGTAGAAGATATGGCACGATGGAAGATATGTCCAGTTGGAATATATGGCATGGTGTAAGAAATGGCGCTGTAAAGATATGACAGGGTGGAAGATATGGCACGGTGGAAGATATGGACAAGTGGAAGATATTGCACGGTGGAAGACATGGCACGGTGGAAGATATAGCACGGTGGAAGATGTGGTACAATGAAAGATATGACACCGTGGAAGATATGGCACGCTGGAAGATATGGCACGATGGAAGATATGGCAGGGTGGATGATATTACACGGTGGAAAGTATGGCATGATGGAAGATATGGCATGGTGAAAGATATGGCACGGTGGAAGATATGGCAGGGTGGAAGATATGGTACAATTAAAGATATGACACGGTGGAAGATATGGAACGGTGGAATATATGGCACGATGGAAGATATGGCAGGGTGGAAGATATGGTACAATTAAAGATATGACACGGTGGAAGATATGGAACGGTGGAATATATGGCACGATGGAAGATATGGCAGGGTGGATGATATTACACGGTGGAAAATATGGCATGATGGAAAATATGGCGCTGTGAAATATATGGCAGGGTGGAAGATATGGCACGGTGCAGATATGGCATGGTGAAAGATATGGCGTGTTGGATGATATGATACGATGGAAGATATGGCACAATGGAAGATATGGCATTGTGGAAGATAAGGACGATGAAAGATGTGGAACGGTGGAATATATGGCACGATGGAAGATATGTCCAGTTGGAATATATGGCATGGTGAAAGATATGGTACAGTGGAAGATATGGCATGGTGGATGATATGATACGATGGAAGATATGGCACAATGGAAGATATGGCATTGTGGAAGATAAGGACGATGAAAAATTTGGCACGGTGGTAGATATGGCATGATTGAAGAAATGGCACGGTGGAATATATGGCACGGCGGAAGGTATGGACGGTGGAAGATATAGTACAATGAAAGATATGACACCGTGGAAGATATGGAACGGTGGAATATATGGCACGGTGGAAGATATGGACAAGAGGAAGATATAGCACGGTAGAAGATATGGCACGATGGAAGATATGTCCAGTTGGAATATATGGCATGGTGTAAGAAATGGCGCTGTAAAGATATGACAGGGTGGAAGATATGGCACGGTGGAAGATATGGACAAGTGGAAGATATTGCACGGTGGAAGACATGGCACGGTGGAAGATATAGCACGGTGGAAGATGTGGTACAATGAAAGATATGACACCGTGGAAGATATGGCACGCTGGAAGATATGGCAAGATGGAAGATATGGCAGGGTGGATGATATTACACGGTGGAAAGTATGGCATGATGGAAGATATGGCATGGTGAAAGATATGGCACGGTGGAAGATATGGCAGGGTGGAAGATATGGTACAATTAAAGATATGACACGGTGGAAGATATGGAACGGTGGAATATATGGCATGATGGAAGATATGGCAGGGTGGATGATATTACACGGTGGAAAATATGGCATGATGGAAGATATGGCATGGTGAAAGATATGGCACGGTGGAAGATATGTCCAGTTGGAATATATGGCACGGTGGAAAATATGGCGCTGTGAAATATATGGCAGGGTGGAAGATATGGCACGGTGCAGATATGGCATGGTGAAAGATATGGCGTGTTGGATGATATGATACGATGGAAGATATGGCACAATGGAAGATATGGCATTGTGGAAGATAAGGACGATGAAAGATGTGGAACGGTGGAATATATGGCACGATGGAAGATATGTCCAGTTGGAATATATGGCACGGTGGAAGATATGGCACGGTGCAGATATGGCATGGTGAAAGATATGGCGTGGTGGATGATATGATACGATGGAAGATATGGCACAATGGGAGATATGGCATTGTGGAAGATAAAGACGATGAAAGATGTGGCACGGTGGTAGATATGGCACGATTGAAGAAATGGCACCGTGTAATATATGGCACGGTAGAACATATGGACGGTGGAAGATATGGTACAATGAAAGATATGACACCGTGGAAGATATGGAACGGTGAAATATATGGCACGGTGGAAGATATGGACAAGTGGAAGATATAGCACGGTAGAAGATATGGCACGATGGAAGATATGTCCAGTTGGAATATATGGCGCTGTGGAAGATATGGCACGGTGGAGATATGGCATGGTGAAAGATATGATACAGTGGAAGATATGGCATGGTGGATGATATGATACGATGGAAGATATGACACAATGGAAGATATGGCATTGTGGAAGATAAGAACGATGAAAGATTCTGAACGGTGGTAGATATGGCACGATTGAAGAAATGGCACGGTGGAATATATGGCACGGCGGAAGGTATGGACGGTGGAAGATATGACACCGTGGAAGATATGGAACGGTGGAATATATGGCACGGTGGAAGATATGGACAAGTGGAAGATATAGCACGGTAGAAGATATGGCACGATGGGAGATATGTCCAGTTGGAATATATGGCACGGTGGAAGATATGGACAAGTGGAAGATATAGCACGGTAGAAGATATGGCACGATGGGAGATATGTCCAGTTGGAATATATGGCACGGTGGAAGATATGGCGCTGTAAAGATATGACAGGGTGGAAGATATGGCACGGTGGAGATATGGCATGGTGAAAGATATGGTACAGTGGAAGATATGGCATGGTGGATGATATGATACGATGGAAGATATGGCACAATGGAAGATATGGCATTCTGGAAGATAACCACGATGAAAGATGTGGCACGGTGGTAGATATGGCACGATTAAAGAAATGGCACGGTGGAATATATGGCATAGTGGAACATATGGACGGTGGAAGATTTGGTACAATGAAATATATGACACCGTGGAAGATAGGAACGGTGTAATATATCGCACGGTGGAAGATATGGACAAGTGGAAGATATAGCACGGTAGAAGATATGGCACGATGGAAGATATGTCCAGTTGGAATATATGGCACGGTCGAAGATATGGCGCTGTGAAAGATATGGCAGGGTGGAAGATATGGTACGGTGGCGATATGGCATGGTGAAAGATATGGTACAGTGGAAGATATGGCATGGTGGATGATATGATACGATGGAAGATATGGCACAATGGAAGATATGGCATTGTGTAAGATAAGGACGATGAAAGATGTGGCACGGTGGTTGATATGGCACGATTGAAGAAATGGCACGGTGGAAGATATGGCACGATGGAAGATATGGCACGGTGGAAGATATAGCACAGTGGAAGATATGACACGGTGAAAGATATGGCACAGTGGAAGATATGGCACGGTGGAAGATATTGAACGATGAAAAATATGACACGGTGGAAGATATGGCACGGTGGAAGATATGGACCGTGAAAGATATGGCACGGTGAAAATATAGCACGGTGGAAGATATGTCACGGTATATGACATCTGCAAACCCGCTTGCGAGTCCATGCAACGAGACATGTTACGTTACCCGCATTTTTTGCTGCAGCCGGTATATGTCGATTTCTTTCGGCCCATGAAGGAGCCACCTTAAATAACATTAATAGCAAACTCAGTGGACCCAGTTTCTATTTGGGGTATGTTGGGTTATCTAGAGGAGAATGTCTAAGAGTTGTGAGGGTGGGACCTTCTAGGGGGTACGAGACTCATCAAACGGGGTCGTGACAATGTTTCCTTTGATGATTCAATTAAACCCGGAGAACAGAGGTAGACTGACCTCTTTCAGATCCTGTGAGAAGACCGATGTTAAACATGTACTAACAGTTCGGTTGGTTTACCGTTTCGCAGGAGAATGTTGGAAACACCCTGCAAAATGTCCTTAGGTAGGTATTTTTGGTTCAGTTTGATTTTTACGGGTGTAATTAACTTTAAAGCTCTAATTTTTTACAAATAATAATCTGCGTACTTTTTAAAATTATTATTATTTTATTTAAATACCGCACATGAGTCCCAACTGCCCTGGTAATTGGAGTCAATGAGATTATTTTATTCCCAATTGTTGTATGTTGTGACACTGAATGGAAAGGGGAAGATAAGGGAGAGGAAGGTGGAGAAGCACCTGCCTAATCAGATCTAGTTACCAAACACAGCTAAAGCCATTTCAAGCAACGTTTCGTATCTGAATGGTGGTCTTTCACCAGGGCGATACTGATAGCATCTACAACTCTAACGTGCTGTATGATATGTATACTACGTATTTTTTTATATGAACTAAATGCGAAATAACACAATTTCTTGTTCACGTCGCGATTCGAACCCGCGACCTACGGATTCGTGGTCTAGGACCTTGCCCTTGAGCTACGGAGGCCGTCAGACTATTTACATAAATACGTACTTACCATTTTTTTAATTGACCACTACAAGGTGTAGACAGGTGAAATCCTCGCACACTCCTTGATTTATTGACGTATTATTTCTCCATTTCAAAATCCACCTTCACTTGTTGATTCTCTTTATTGTGCCATATCTTTACGTGATGGAATCTTCTCTCCTTATAATTTTATTCTCCTGACACTCTTTTCATTGTTCATTCGCTATACTTTTCAAACTAGAAAAGCGTCCCTATGCAATATTTGTTACTATCTGTCGATATACGAACTCTTTACGTGGTTTAAAATCACATATTCTTCAGAGTTTCCCTTTTCTTCCAAATGAAATTCTCAAAACCATTTTTCCGGATTGATATAAGTAGTTTGTTATGCACTCCTGGCCTCCCTTCAAACGATTATTGCTTAGTGTCTACTGCAATCAGTTCTTCATTAAATTGCCATTTACCTTTGAGCATCCTTGTTGTCTTCATCGGCCTTCCCTTATGATTTTACCTATTTCTTATGGATACAAAATGTTCCACTTACTCCAGGTTTCAAGACCCTAAGAAATAAAATTCGTCATTTCCAGACACGAAAGCCTTCCTCGAAAGGAAATAAAATCATTGGCATAAAAAAGACAGTAAAAATGTTAATCATTCATTTTCACAGGAAAAGAATCACTTCTCGCATACAAATAATCGACACACAAATAAATTATAACGGTGAAATTACACAGGCTTTCTTGACACCAAATAAACACCGCATAAACCAACATCAATCCTCATTTGACTTACAAACATTCTCATGAAATACTTAAACTCCAATCCCGATACAAAAGTAAACTCCCAGAAGTCGGGGGTAAATAGTGTCCAGGATTCGGGTGTCAGTGTTCCCATAAAGCCTCATTAAAACTACCAGTTCCCCAAACACCCCGTTCTTCAAAGGTTCTAAGCCCGGGTTAAACTTCCCGATCCCCTGATGAGAACGAAGGCGTTCCGGCTTCTGTTTGCTTGACAAAAAATAAGATTGAAACCGTGAATTGGCCCTTAAGAAAGTTTAATCACGTTTTGTTTGCAAATTAGAATTAGATTTTCGTAAATTTAACGTGAAAGCGGAGCTTGTTAGTGCTTAATTAAAACTTTATATTCTATGGAGTCATTAGATGGAAGATCGCATCTTAATTTTGTTTTTATATGATTTTAATAATGTCTACAAAACATTTCTAATGAATGCTTCCACATCTCTATAGCGTAATTTATTTCACCACTTTGGCCACGGGTTTGATTACCGCCGCAGGGCAAAATACGCGAATTTTTGTTGTTTCATAACATTTTTCATAGTTATCATAATAGCACTATTTTTGCTAAATTAGGATTTAAAAAATATTATCATAATTTTTTACAGTTGAACAGATTTTTTAAAGATAAATCGTTCACGATGGAAATAATACTACGAACAGAAACATGAACTCAAAATATAGGAGATAAATTCTACAAATTCCATCAGTTGAAGAGTTGAGTGAAATTCAGAGCTCCTTAGTTATTGCTACTTCATCGCCCAAAATTTATCTTAAATTATTAAGATACAGCACCTAATAACATAACATATTATATGGGCCCGCCAGGCTTTGGTTTGTGAACTTATTATTGTTAAATTTAATGAACTTTTCAAAAATGTCTACAAGTGCCGTAAGCTAAATCAATAAATGAATAACGACCCTTCGCGTTCGAACATGGCAACGAATCGTCGATTACTCCAAATATGTGTAAATTATAACAGTACGTATAAAATAGGTAAGTGTACAGGCACATAAGGCGAAGGTTCAACCTGCTGATAAATATACGAAATGCGTATAGGACATAT